>BSBM01000361.1:13667500-13827500 GCA_027924585.1 Larix kaempferi
TTAAAACATGTGCATTATGTTTTAGAGAAAAAATAACACACCAATCTTAAAATAATGACATTTTGGGGTGGTTATACCATGTTTCCATAAATAAAAGTTATATATTCCGGAAGGTCATCCGTCATTCTACGTTTCATCTTCTTACACCTAATTCGAAAAAGTTTTGTAGGTACCTCTAATAATTCATTTTAATGATAATATTTTTGTTTTTCCAGCATGTCATTACAACTAACGTGTCATAATTGGGTATCATTACATTGCACCAGCCTCTCTCATCTTGCATTATAATGCTATGCATTACGTCTCTCCAACATAGTTATATATTTAACTTCCACAATAATTATGTAATGTGTTTTTTTTCTTTTATTTTTGGGTATTATTTATTGATGTTATAAGCTATTTTGTTACAATGACATCTCACCTTTTTTATGTTGAGATTTTTTTCCGAATTAATACTTCTTTTCTACATTGTGTATTAACCAACATAGATCCAAATCCTAGGCTCTATCAAGCACCGAGAGGGATCAAATCTCCCTCATATTTACTTTTTACTTTATTACTTTTTACTTTGTATTATTCTTTTTTGTTTACTTTGTATTATTTTGTTACTCGACAAACGTTACAAGATCTCCCTCATATTTACTTTTTACTTTGTATTATTCTTTTTTGTTTATGACTAACATAATATTTATACTTTTTACTTTGTATTATTCTTTTTTGTTTATGACTAACATAATATTTATACTTTTTACTTTGTATTATTCTTTTTTGTTTACTTTGTATTATTTTGTTACTTGACAAACTCGACAAACACTCAACACATGTTACAAGATCTCTCTCATACTGGGATGTAGAGCGCCTCTCGACGCAACAACACTATTCAATATGTGTGTGTTGTGAATAGCAAAACATAGATAATAATTGTGTTAGGAACCCATGTCTTTACTTTGTTAGTATGTTGTTGTTGGACGCATATGCTTTGTAAGTCGTCCCGTAGTATTTGTTAATCAATAGTTTGTGTTATTGTTGTTGGCGCATATGCTTTGTAAGCCGCCCGTAGTATTGTTAATCCATAGTTTGTAACGGCCCATGGTTTCGACCCATAGTATTGGCGCCTAGAATTAGTATATAAGTGTGTGTTGAGACCTATGAAGGCACCGTGAAGTTATTTGTATTGAGCTTGCTCAAAGGAGGTTGCCCCCTCGAAGTGGCCTGTGATCAATACAAAAGTGATTCTGAGTTTTGTCATTTCTGCTATTTCACGTATTCTTGTTAATTAATTGTTGCAGGTGCCTCACATCTGGTATCAGAGCACTTTCTTGGGCTCGCTGGGTGAAATTTCTACCAATTTTTTTTTTCACATCTGTTGCAGGTTCGGATTTGGGAATAATCCCCATCCGCTTAACTGTGGGAAGTACTTGGGCATAAGCCCTAAAACTCATTGTGAGGAGTACCACAGGAACCCCGAAGTAGCTGGCCCATTGAGAGGACCTGCCAGCGAAAAGGGCAACGACCCCTACCTGATTGACTAGTTCCCACCCGTGAGGTAAACCAAGAGCTGTCGTTTGTGGCAAAGCGGTTATCAGTTTTACCTGAGCCGTGGAGTGAGGGGTATTGCCCCAATACGCAAGCCGTCAGACAGCATTGGTGGCCGAGTGAAACCCCTGAACTGTTAGGAAGCCGCACATACCTGGGGTCCATATCTACTTTCAGCTGAACTATTGTCGATCACTGCTGCGCCGTTTCAGATCTATTTTGCAAGCCGTTCCAGATTCAGCTGTTTTCAGTCCATTCGGCGCTGTTCCAGATTTCTTTCGAGCCGTAGCCGCTCCAGTCTGAGATTAAAAAAAAAAAAAATGTATAAAATTCAGTATTTTCTTCATATCTCCCTTATTTTTACTCTGTTTCCCTTGAAATTTTCGGGGAACCCCTGTCATCCCATTCTGCATATTTCAGTCCTGAGGACCCTATCCTCAATTCCCCTTCCCAAAGCCCGAAATCCCACATTTGTCTATTTTTAGGGTTTGCCATAACTTCCTCAGATTTCACCCAATCACCTTCAAATTTTACCACAGAGTTCCTTTCTGAATTCTACTTCTTTGTTCCCCTCTGCCAAATTTTCCCATTCTTTCACCCCGCTCCTGAAATCCTCATTTTTGCTTCCCTATCTATCCAACAGTGTCCAAAATTTAGTCAAACCCCAATTACCCTTCTGATTTTTTCCCAAATCCAAATTTTCCCTTACTGAAGTAGTTCCTGTTTTTGTTTTCCTACCCAGTCAGACAGAAAATTAAAAAAAAAAAAAAAAAAAATCCTGGTTATGGTTGTCACCCGTGCAGGAGCAAAAACCATGGAGGAAGCACTTGCAGCCATCCAAGCCAAACTACAGGATCTAGATGAAAAATTTCTCGGTCTCCATCTTGAACATTCAGCTATGAACAACAAACGGCAGTCCGAGTCTTCAGTAGACAATGGGTTCTCTGCTTCCAGCAATTTCCGTGGTCCGAAGCTTGATTTTCCTCGCTTCAATGGTACCGATCCAACTGGATGGATCTATCGTGCAGAACAGTATTTCAGTCTGCATAATACTTTTGATGTCAACAAAGTTCCACTGGCATCCTTTCATTTGGAACAGGAAGCTCTTCAATGGTACCGCTGGTACATCAAGGCTCATCCAGAGCCCAACTGGCCAGACTTTTGCCATCTCCTTTTGCAACGATTTGGTCCTAGTGCTTTTGATGACTTCACAGGAGCCCTCACTAAACTTCGCCAAACTGGCACTGTGAGAGAGTATCAAACCGAATTTGAGAATCTAGCCAACCACACCGAAGGATTGTCTGATGAATTTTACCGGAGTTGTTTTATCAGTGGTCTAAAGGATGCCATTCGCTCTGAGGTCAAAATGTTCTACCCCAACACAATGATGGAAGCACTCGGGTTGGATAAGTTGGAAGAAGACAAGCTTGCAGCCCAACAACGCTCCAAGCCCACTTTTGTTCCCTTCCGAAATATGGGTTCTCAGCGACCACCTATACCGCAGGCTCCTCGACCGACTCCTATCAAGCGTTTGTCTGAAACAGAGATGCAAGCACGCAGAGAAAAGGGGCTTTGCTATAATTGTGATGAGAAATTCACTCGGGGACATAGATGTGTTCAACAAAAGCTCTATCTCCTGGATGTGGAGTCTCCGCCTGCCTCTGAAATGGGTGACGAAGATCCAGAAACACTAGATGCTCCAGTCGACAGTCAGGAACCGCCTATTGACCCTCCGTCTCAGGAGGACCAGCCAGACATATCTCTCCATGCTTTAGCTGGAATCACCACCCCCCAAACAATGCGGGTCAGGGGTTACTTCAAGAAGCTTCCTCTTACAATCCTCATTGATTCTGGTAGCACTCATAATTTCATTGACCCTCGGATCGCCAAACAAGCTGATTGTTTTATCCATCCTTGCTCCAACTTTGAAGTCATGGTTGCCAATGGGGGCACCTTAGCTTGCAAAGGGAAGTGTCGAAATGTGCATATCTCTATGGGAGATTATATCTTGCGCTCGGACATGTTTGCCTTGCCCTTAGGCGGATGTGATGTGGTTTTGGGTGCTCAATGGCTACGCACACTCGGCCCTATCTTATGGGATTTTGCCGAACTTTGGATGCAGTTTTCCCTCAATGGACACAAACACACATTGACAGGATTACAACCAGGTTCTCTCAGCATCATCAGTTCACATCGCATGGAAAAAATCCTCAAGAAGAATTCACATGGTGTCATCGCTCAGATCCATTCCATCCAGATGCAACCATCAGCGGTCTCCACTACTCCTGTGGATCTACAACAAATTCTGGATCGATATACAGGTGCCTTTGCTGAACCAGTGGGATTACCACCTTCCAGGCCAGAAGACCATCGTATTCAACTCCTTCCTGGTAGCGTTCCTCCCAACATCAGGCCCTATCGCTACCCATTTCACCAAAAAACGGAGATTGAAATGCTCGTTTGGGACTTATTGAAGCAAGGTATTATTCGCCCAAGCACTAGTTCATTTTCTTCTCCAGTTATTCTTGTCCGCAAAAAAGATGGGTCATGGCGCCTCTGCATTGACTTCCAAGCACTTAATCACCTCACCATCAAGGATAAGTTTCCAATTCCTGTTGTTGATGAGCTTCTTGATGAGCTTCATGGGGCTCACTTTTTCTCCAAGTTGGATCTTCGTTCTGGGTATCATCAAATTCGGGTTCATGAGGATGATATTCCTAAAACAGCTTTTCGCACACATGATGGCCATTATGAGTTTTTGGTCATGCCCTTTGGCCTCACTAATGCTCCTTCCACATTCCAGGCCTTAATGAATAAAATATTTTGACCCTACTTGCGGAAATTCATTCTGGTATTCTTTGATGATATCCTCATCTACAGTAAAACATGGGATGAACATCTCCAACATCTGGATCTTGTCATGCAACTTTTCTCTGACCATCATCTCCATGCCAAGCAGTCTAAATGTGTTTTTGGACAAAAGGAAGTTGAGTATCTCGGGCACATTATCTCAGCACAAGGGGTTCGCGTGGATCCTGCCAAAATCGAGGCCATGAACAATTGGCCACATCCTCAGACACTCAAGAGCCTTCGTGGTTTTTTGGGGTTGACTGGCTACTACCGCAAGTTTGTCAAGGATTATGGGAAGATTGCAGCTCCATTAACTGCTCTATTAAAAAAAGATGCTTTTACATGGACACCTGATGCTCAGTGTGCATTTGACAAACTAAAACAAGCTATGTGTACTACACCTGTGCTAGCTATGCCCGATTTTTCCAAGCCCTTCACTATTGAGAGTGATGCTTGCGGAAATGGACTTGGTGCTGTTCTCCTTCAAGATGAACACCCCATCGCGTTCACCAGCAAAGCCCTTTCAGGTAAGAATTTAGCTGCCTCTACTTATGAGAAGGAAATGATGGCTATTTTGCATGCAGTACAGAAGTGGCGTCCATACCTATTAGGGAATCATTTCTGCATCAAGACTGATCACCAGAGTCTGAAATATTTCTTGGACCAGCGTGTCTCCTCCCCAGCACAACAGAAATGGGTTAGCAAACTCATGGGTTATGACTATGAGATCACTTACAAGAAGGGTAAAGACAATATTGTGGCAGATGCTCTTTCTCGCACATTTGATGCCCAAGGTTCTCTTTCAGCTATTTCTATGCCTGTTCCAAATTGGTTGCAATCTGTTCAACAGGGTTACGTCAATGACTCTTCCTTATCTCAGATCATCCAATGCTTGACCAACAATCCTTCGGCTGTCCCACATTACTCTTGGGATGGTGCTTCTCTACGATACAAGGGTCGTCTGGTGCTTCCCCAGAGCACAGATCTTCAACAGGCTGTCTTCTATGAACTCCATGCTTCTCCATCGGCCGGGCACTCTGGGTTCCTCAAAACATATGAACGAGCACGGCGTAACTTCTTTTGGCAGGGCATGAAAAGGACAATTCAACAGATGGTAGCCGAATGTGATACCTGTCAGCGCAATAAGGGTGAAACAACACTCCTTCCAGGATTGCTTGAACCCTTTCCCATACCTACACGGATTTGGACAGCTATTTCTATGGATTTCATTGAAGGGCTCCCTAAATCTGGCGGGAAGACAATGATTCTCGTTGTGGTTGATCGTCTCTCCAAATATAGTCATTTTTGCGCTCTCAGCCATCCCTATACAGCCTCCTCTGTCACTCAAATTTTTATGGACCAGATCTTTCGTCTTCATGGCATCCCTTCTTCCATTGTCTTGGATCGTGATGCGACTTTCACTAGTCATTTTTGGACAGAACTATTTCGCCACACTGGCACCAAACTGAAGATGAGCTCAGGGTATCACCCACAAACAGATGGTCAGACTGAAATTGTCAATAAATGCTTGGAAACTTATCTTCGTTGCTTCACCTCGGAACAACAACATCAGTGGGCAAAGTGGCTCCCTCTCGCTGAATGGTGGTACAATACCTCTTACCATACTGCCTCTAAAATGACCCCATATGAAGCAGTCTACGGTCAGGCACCTCCAGCTCTTCTTCCATACACCCCCACCAGTTCACCAGTTCAGGAAGTTGACAAGGTCCTTCGCAACCGCGATCAGATTCTTCACATTTTGCGGGACAATCTTCACATGGCAAGAAATCGCATGAAGCAACAAGCTGATCAGCACCGTTCGGAGCGCACTTTTCAAGTCGGCGATATGGTTTTTCTTCGTCTCCAGCCGTATAAACAATCCTCCTTGAAACTCAAAGGGCATCATAAGCTCGCTCCAAAGTTCTATGGGCCATATCGGATTCTTCAGAGGATTGGGTCCATTGCTTATAAATTGGAACTTCCTCCTTCTTCCCGCATTCATCCAGTCTTTCATGTCTCTTGTCTGAAGAAAGTTCTTGGCCCCAACATCAGCGGCCAAACGATTTTACCCGAACTGGTTAATGAAGGATCCATCCTTTTGGAGCCAGAGGCCATCCTCAATCGGCGCACGCGTCAGCTTCGCTCTCGTTCTATCACAGAGGTCTTAATTCAGTGGCACGGCATGCAACCATAGGATGCTACATGGGAACCACTCCTTCATATTCAACAACAATTTCCACATCTAAAGCTTTGAGGACAAACCTTTTTTTAAGGGGGAGGGGATGTTAGGAACCCATGTCTTTACTTTGTTAGTATGTTGTTGTTGGACTCATATGCTTTGTAAGTCGTCCCGTAGTATTTGTTAATCAATAGTTTGTGTTATTGTTGTTGGCGCATATGCTTTGTAAGCCGCCCGTAGTATTGTTAATCCATAGTTTGTAACGGCCCATGGTTTCGACCCATAGTATTGGTGCCTAGAATTAGTATATAAGTGTGTGTTGAGACCTATGAAGGCACCGTGAAGTTATTTGTATTGAGCTTGCTCAAAGGAGGTTTCCCCCTCGAAGTGGCCTGTGATCAATACAAAAGTGATTATGAGTTCTGTCATTTCTGCTATTTCACGTATTCTTGTTAATTAATTGTTGCAGGTGCCTCACAAATTGTGAGATATAAATGGTTTATAAGGCATATCCACACCAAAATCTTCACCAATTTAAAAATCTACTATAAAATACAAATTCATATATAAATAACATATTAATGTAAATATAATGTATTTATAAACATAGATTCAATAATTAATACTAATCTAAATAACAAATCTTAACTCCATATATATATATAATTTAAAAAAAAATTAAACATATAAAAACACTCCCCAAACAACTTACATCTTAACATTTTTTTTTAATATAAGACAACCTTTTTTCACAAGAAAATAACTATACTTTATATTAGAAGTATAAAAGTATATATATCCAGGCAGAATACCCAAAATAAACACCTAACCAAGTCTCCGAAGGAACTGAGACAACAACAAGTCTCATATACCACCAACCAAGAGCCATAAGAAAATGAAAAATACAGGATATACCAATCCCCCAAAAGATCCCAGAGACCAATAGTAGTCCAGAAAGGGAAAATACCAAGAGAGATACCAAGGAGAAAAAGAAAACACCCAGGCCAAGACTAGGCCCCAACAGAGGGTGAAATAACCAAAAAAGAGAGGCATATCAACTATGCAGCAAAAATGTTCCAAGAACCGAGCGTGGGCACAAGTGAGCCCTCCAACATCTCATAATAAATCCTGCCCGCAACCGCCCCAAGACCATGATGAGAGAGTGAATCAACCATAGCATTGTGTTCCCGAAAAATATGAATGATGGAAGTCTGAGGACAGAGGCCTAGAAGGAGCTTTGTCTGATCCATCCAAGAGGATAGAGCCAAGGCATTAATAGAAGCTTCTGAGTTTTCCTAGTTCACAATAGTCAACGAATCCCCCGCTACTTGCTCCAAGATAATATTAGCCTTTGTAGAGAAGTATAAAACAAGCCATAAAGCCAGAAGCTACCCTTTAGTATTAGTGCCTCTACCACCATGCAACCAAAGCTTAATATGATCACCGTTTGAGCATTCAATAAACGCCCCAGCCCCACAGTTGCCCGATGAGACCTACGCAGCACCATCAAAGCGAGCACGATTACCAGTTCGAAGTAGACAAGGAGGCCAAGAGTCATGAGCAGCAGTTGGAAGATCCCCAAGCTAAGACCTACCATAATCTTTTGAAAGTGATTGCACAGTACAGGAAACACGACTAGGCTCTTAATGGACATTATAAAAAATTAACCGATTACAAGACTTCCAGATCTCCCACAACACCAAACAAGCCAACACTCCCCACTGCTTGTTATGCACAAAAAAAACATTTAAACCACTACTGAATGGTAAAGTCCCGCCCTGCATTAATAAGAGGAAAAGGATCGCCCATATTAAACCAAATTTTCACAGTAAATGGACACAAAACAAAGAGGTGAGCAAAAGACTTAGTGTCTTGATGGCAAAGTGAACATATATTCGGGCCAGAAAATCCCCGCTTTTGAAGATTGCTCCAAATTAGAATCTTCTCCTCCCACCGTAGCCAAATAAAAAATTTTACTTTTAGGGGGATACACCAAATATAAGACAACCTCGAAATATTTGTTTTCCTTGAAATTTTATAAGAATCGTGAAATTGACAATTGCATTAAAGTCATTATATTGATGAGCATGAATGTAAAAGACAAGCATTAAACTAAAGACATAAAGGCAAATATTAAATAGTAAATCTATCAATCTCATCGATATGTCGGGCTCAATTTGATTTGTTTTATCGCACATTATAAAGTTTTCCAAAACCAACAGTGTTAAGATCTAAATTTATGCTATGTCGGGCTCAAATTGATTTGTTTCAATGCATATTGCTACCTTTATTATTGTTGATTCTTCTTTCGAATATTTTTTTAAAAAGCAAGAACACTTTTGTCGGTAAATGACTGATTGTTAAAATTTATCATTTCATTTGAAAAAATTGTAAATTTCAAATCAATGCATATGGTTACTTTTAATATTGATTCTTCCCTGGAATATTCTTTTGGAAAGCAAGAACACTTTTGTCGGTGAATGACAGATTGTTAAAATTAATCATTTCTTTTCAAAAAAAATTGTAAATTTATGTATCACTTATTTTATCATTTCTAATGACTTAGTGTTATGTTATAGATAATGATTTTTATAGTGGGAACTTTTATGTGTTTATTTAATAATTTGCCTATCAAATATTTATTATTTGTGAATACGTATGACTTTGTAGCTATTGTATGTGATGACTTGAATATTTAATTTAATAATTATATTAACTTGTATTTAAAATATTTATTTATGAGGAAAATTTTATAAAATATATAACTAAAATTCTTATATTGTATAAGTTTTTTAATCTTTAACTACTACATCTAATTTAGTTAATTTTTATTTAAGTAATTTCTATTTTATTGTTACATTTGCCTTTCTTTATAACTAAGTTACATTTGACTTTAATTGCTTCTTGACTCATGGTATTCCATTGGTATTCCAATTTATGAGGGATATCAAGATTTTCTTTTTAGGCACTGACATTTCACCATAACATTAAGCAAAGGTGATACATGGAAGGAATGCCATTTAATTTTTATTCTATATGGACATGACATCAAATCTAGGAAACACCTCATAGTAGGCATTTTGAATGCCATGCACACATGCTTTTGGGGTTCGCTTGTCGGGATATTTATGTAGCAACAAGGGTTACAAGCAATTAAGGAGGATAGTGGTTTTGATAGTGTAGATAATTGACTAATTGTCTCTCTTTGCTTCTGTTTGGTCTCTTTGTTCCACATGGTATGTTATGAATTTAGTATTTTGCATGCTTTTTTTCTATATTTTTAATACCAAGAAAAGGGTTTGGAAATTAGGGTGTAAATGAGTGTTATTTGGTAGCCATTGTTGTGGTTTGGGGGTTCATGGTAGATTCTTGTGCCTCAAAAGACAAGCTCTATATGGTATTCTCTCAAGGGGTTTCTTGTTTTTGTTTTCCTTAGATTTTCCCACTGGCATTCCCTCATGGTGTTGGTTAAATCATTGTCCATTTTTATTTGTTGTTGGCTTCCTTTATGTGATTTCTAATTCGAACATTTTGAGGCTTGACTATTTTCTCTGGTTGGGTATCATTGTTTGCTCCTTTTCATTCATTTTAGATGCTGGTAAAATTGCTTGCTTATTACTCCATATTCAAATTGTAGATGTGGGTACTTCTAAGTTAGGATGGGATTATAACTCATCTCATGCCTCTCCTATCCATTTCCCTCTTTCTCTAGATGTGGTATCCTTTCATTTCTTGTCAAAATCTTATGCTTGATCATCCTTCCCTGGTTCTATAGCTATGAATCCTATTGCTTCTAAAATTCCAAATTCAAAGTCTATCATATGATTTATCATCCAAAAGTTGCAGCTTATGCAAAATAAATTATCTCAACTTCAAGTTGAACATATGACTCTTGATAATGTTAGTATTGACCCCAATGCTATCTTGCATGCTCTTCAACTCCTAAATATGCTACTTCAATTTAATTCACACTCTTTGTTGCTTGGCTATGAATCCTTATGATTAGGGTTCTTTGGGGTTACAACAAATCTCATGAATGCAATGCCATTCCTCTTATTTTTTGATGATAGTATTCTTTGTTTCAGATTGTGGATGAGGTGAAAATATTGGCTTATTCCACTAGTGTTTGTCTCCAACATCTTTCCTACAAACATGCTTCTATACTTTCTTTTCTTTCGATGTTTCTTTTAAGAGAACATGGCACTATGCATGCCACACAACTAGTGGAAAGATCACAACAAAAATTTGTAGTGAAAGTGTTCTCACGTTTGAAAAATTAAGGAATATTATAAAATGTTTCTATGTCATTAAGTTTTTATCATTTCTATATCCATTTTGTAAGCACCCTTCAACTTAAATAAGAGACATCTTATGTAGTTGTTCAATCTAGAGATTTGGGAACCTTTTACTATTATTTTAATTATATGATATTAGAGATTCTATTATGATAGTATTTTCATTTAATCTTAACATCCCCTTTCTTTTTAAGGATGTTAAATGTTGTAGTTTGGTTCAAGTCTCTCTCTTTGGGTTTTGAGTTGTTTTATTTGAAACATGGGACTTTTTGGGTATGTTAGATTCTCGCATATGATTAAAGATTGGTCTTTGTAATTTAGTGAATGTTGTTCATTTTCCTTTCCAACTAATATAATTGTGGTAAAGGAAACAAGTAACAACTAAACATGTGCTATCATTTTTGATACTTCCCACCACTTACCTTTCCTTGATCCATGGCGGAACCTAGTTTTTATGTTCCTATATTAATGGAATGATAAAAAATGCACTAAATACTAGGAAGAGGTTGCATAGGACCATATTTGCATTACTAATAGTTCTACATCAACCAACAACACCCTATTCCACCATAGAGGCAACTCTATTGGCTATGCAACTACTAACACATAATTGAGTGGACTCATGCATAAGATCAAGTGTAGTTAAGATTGAATAGGTCATGATTAATGAACTTGAAAATAAATTAGTGACCAATTCTAAATAGGTTAATATGCCTTCTCTAGCTAAAAAATGTAGAAAAAGTTAGTAGTCAATATCATGCATAGTTCCCAAAGTTGATTGTTGGGGACCAAATTGAATTAAACAATGATAAACCCAGTCTTGTATAAATTTGTATCATAACGCATTTGTAAATCACCTTAGTATATTAAAGTTTCTTATTTTTCTCCTAATGTATTAGTCATTGTGAGTGGGCTCACTTTGTCTTCTTACATGGACTAGGTCATGCATAGTCATCTTACAACTCTGTAGTTGTTGTGCTCATTGTGGTAGCATTATAGGGCCTATAGTATGTAAAATCATTGCACCCATATATCTAGTGTCTTTTTCTTGATATTCTTTGGATGTTTACTAGTTTAATAACCATACAAATATGTAATATTTGGTTTATATTATTGCACATAAAATAACACTTAATCTCTAAAATAATCTTTAATACTGCATCATACTTCATTTCTTTATTTTTACTATATTATTCTACAAATTGTACATAGTATATTGGGTTTTTTCTTGTTAATCATTGTGTAATAGCATTACCATTTTATCTCATTATAACACTATGCATTGCATCTTTCTAACATGACGACATAATTTAGCTTCTGTAACATACCTCAAAATCTCAACTAAAAAAATCTTTACTATATAAGATGTAATAACGTCGCTCAACCTTGAGAATACTATTATGCTTTGAATATTTTATGACGTAATATATTAGAGTTAGGGTTTATAAATATTTTGTTAGGGTTGCATATGACAAAATCTTAACTCTATGTATATGATTCCTTTACCTTGTGACTTAGTTAGGATATATCTTTTAAAAGATAAAAGACTGAGTCCTATAAGTTCATAAATATGGATAGAGCATTTGTATTGGCTATGCGAATGTAAAGGGGATCTTTCGAACCCTTACTATTTCTTGGGCATTGTTTAATGTATGTTGATATTATCATTGTATGTTGATATCATCATTGTGGTGCTTTATGTCCATGGCCTGTTAGGTATAATATCTATTTTTATTCTTTAAATATTTATGTGTAATGATTTAACACATGTGTTTATACTCAATTCATTAATTGTAGTGTTTAGTAGTTCTATGTTGATGTTATGGGTAATTTTAGTTTATTTATTTCTGAATATAATGCATAGGTTCTACTTAATCTATAGTTTAGGCATTCTAAATAATGTGGTTTTTATGTATAAATATAAGAGTAATCGTTATATTGACATGGTGAATTTGACATGTAGTATTTGGTCGTTTTCTTGATATGTTACTAATACTTAGGTTATTATTATATAACTAGAACAAAATGTAATTTTCATATTACAAAATTTTAAACTAATATTATTAATAAGAAAATATGTATAAGAAAACAAAATAGGAAATAGAGTTGTTATAATAGTTAAATAGAAAAATCCATAAAGGCACTAAATACTAGGGTTTTCATTACAGTTAATGAAGCTTTGAGATAAAATAGATGACTAACTAAAATATAAGAAACTAGCGATACATATAAATGAACTTTTAAATTGCATAACAAGTAGAAAAATGAATGAACCACATATTTGACCCGCAACAATTGTAGGAAAACACAGTTGGAATAACCATGTTCCACCCAACCATACACTTTTGAACAACCAATCTTCTTGCTCAGTAGTCACCCCTTAGCATGAACCATCACCATAGTGGCTAACACACTACTCTCTAGCCACAACAACTACTCCAAACAGTATTTCTGCACTCTTAAGTGTATAACCAACTCTTGCTTGACTCAAGCAAAGCCCTCACTTCTCAAAAATTTCCTAACACAACAAATTTCCCATGCATACTAGACATCGTCATGTCCTCACATGCATGCATGTAAATAATATTTTTCCTGGGTATCAAGCAAGGCCCAACCTTCCCTCCTTGGGAATTCGTTGGCCTTAGATTCCATCCTAGATTTTAGGAGTTGGTTCAAGGAAAATGCCTTTTGTCACTTGTTTTCCCCACATCATGAGCAACAGGATTGTGTTTCCCACCTATGGGGTCATGGTTCATCAAGTTTTAACATGGCCATTCCAACTGCTCCAACATTTAATGAATAATGCCAAAAAACTATCTTTTACATCTGTCCTTCCATAATGACAAGTAGCAATTTTTTTATCTTCCACATTTTTAAAATAAAATAATAGAAATTTAACCACTTAATCATAAATCCAAATTTGTACTTAGTCAATAATAAAAAATAAAACGTGGAGGATATTACAACTTCCATAATACCCATTTTTAAATGTGCTAATTTTTAATTATGTAAATCATATTGTGTTCATGTAACATATTTCTTATCTACTTGTCACTTTCCATTGTCATGGTCTATTTGAGTCTTCGTCCAGACTTGAGCAAGTCACTAGTATTTAAGGGACTTGCTACCCCTTGAATCTCAGTTATTGGTACGAGAGTGGTAAAATATTTTTGATTAATAGGAGCACTAGCCCCATGGTGAAGTGCTTATGGATGTTCAAATTGATGAGATAGAGCATAAGAGAAACATATTTGGACCTACACATTTGTTTCACCAACATAATTATCAATGGTCTACCTTTGTGATTCCTCTAACATTGGCACTATTTTGGTCAAATAGATTGTTGATTCTATATTGCAAAAATAAAATTCAAAGAGATAATTTCAACGAGTTTATAATTTTTTTCATAGAAATACACCCAATTCACACTTGATAGATATGAACAGCATGTATTATTGTTGTTTGGTGGTCATATCCATTTAAGGTACACATAAATATTGACATCCTAATATTTGAAGGAAATATTGTTCAAAGGAACCAAACAAATGGTTTTGTGTAGTTTAATCCTAAATTTAAGTTAATCACTACAATGATGCAACCTATAATTATTTATACAAGCTAGTGGGTATCCAATAGTAAACAACGTGTTAATTGAGGTGAGCCTATTACAACTTGAGAAATTCCATTGGAACCTGCATGAATTAAAAATATTATATACTAAAGCACTCTGAAGGTTAGTCTATTAGACTGAAAAATTCATGCCAACCTTATGATGAGGCAGTTTAGTACTACACAATTGAGTACCCCAAGCTCTTGGATTTCATGGACTTCTAGGATTTTTGACTCGCTCCAACTATCTCTTATATTAGAGCATACTACATCATTACATCCAAATCAATTATGTTTTTTACTATCATGTATTCACTAAGGGACGCACATAATTCTATGCATAATATTGAAGAGAAGTTTGGCATGAATAAATTTAATAGGAATCCTCCCACGACCAATGTAGCCAATACATTGACAAATATTGAAAGAACTAGTATTATGTGCCAAAGAACAACTTTCAATGTAACCAAGACAAAATTGCTCTACACAATCCATAATATTCCCAAGGGAAAGGATCTTGCACAAGATGTCACCAACATATGTAGCATAATAAATCTAGTAGTGGCGTGACTTCCATAAGGAAAAATCACATTCCAATAACAAATTTTGTGCATCTCTTTTCGTGTGTAGATTTAGGAAGATATACCAATGCACTATTAAGGGAAGTCGATTTAGGAATATTGTTCAATGTAATATCAAGGGAAGCAAATCCAAACATATAAACTTGAATCCACCCATTTCACAGTTATCACTAATAACACATAAATTTGATCTAATTAAACACTACTATTTTAAAGGAGGAAAACGAGTCCATATTGATGAGCTAAATAATTATAACAATAGTGTTGAATTCCTCAACCTTACTTTAATATATCAACCCAAGAATATGCTATCTATATGAGGTAGTGTGAAATTTGCATGCAACCACATGAGTATGATTTGAATTATAAGTTGAAGTAATGAGTGCAGCCTAATTCCTAACTTGAATAACTTGTTAGCTTATTTCCTTAACAATTAGTTCATAACCTTTACTCTTATTCCATGAGAGGAAGCAAGAGATTATAGGGTTACTGGAAATGCTATAGGGATGAATCAATTTAGGGAAATTTACAATCAATGAGATGGTATACCCTAGGTTCACCAACCTCTTTCATCACAATACATCATAGGATGGTCACTATGCACCATATTCAATTGATGCATATATTAAGGAAATGGTGCTCGAAAAAGAAGATTAATGAAGTTGCAAGTCTAAAGATGAAATGTGCACATTGAATATCAAATAAGTGCCCAATTTTGGGTTCTCACCCACTAACCAATCACCCATTAGGATACTGACTTTTCCTCTAAATCTAAATTTAAGAAATAGGGGATGCAATTTGAGTTGATTGTCACTTTTCTCATAAGTAAGCAATTAGCATGATCAGTTTAATAAATAAATGGACTATAACCTAGCAATGATTATATTCAACCTAAGGGATGTTAAGCCATAGTACTCGACACTGTACATGTAAATATTGCAATTGTTTAAGGAAAATGATAACATAAAACATTCAAGAATTTACCAACTTGCTAAATTAATAGCATAAAACATATTACTAAAGAAAATTGTATTCTAACAATAAAGTGCATAAAACATTCTATAGAATACTAATCACAAAATTTAAATGCAAAAATACAAACACTACTTGGCTACAAGGGTTCCTATATTTCCTTTAGTAGGGTCCTTAGCAAGTTCAAACAACTATTCAAAGATGAAACACAAATATTATTTTATTCAAAAAATCATAATATAATAGCAACAAGGTCTTCTCTACAATTCAAATAGACTATGGAAAGTTCTTCACAACCAGTTATAGTGAGAGATTACTTCTCATCACTCTACTCTTATTTATACAAAAAGACTCTATCTAGGCTTTCAATCAGTCCATAATTGAAGGATGATTGTCTCATAGACCCCTAAATCCATGCACCCATGTGTCAAGGATCTTGTTTTACCCCTCCCACACTTCGAATGCTAAGAACAAAAAACAAATAAGGATCGTGAATTGGTTGGTCTTCCTAAGTGCTTTGGCATATCCTAAGATTTGCAAGGGAACACAATCCCTTCTTTCTCTCACATACTGTTGGTTGTTCATAATTGAGATTAGTCCACTAAAATGCCCAATTATATTCGACCTTCTCACTTCATCATTAGTCCATCGTTTCCAAAAATACACAATTCATTCAAAATAACAAAATTAAATTAAACATATCATATTACTTTTAAAGACTCAAACAATCATAAAAACAAAATGAATAATCCAAAATGTCTCATATTTTCATAAGCTTCCTATATCACACATAGTATTTAGTCTTTTAGAACATAAAATATATCACACAAATTGTAAGATGGGACTTTAAATCCTACCATATGAAAACTCATAACATGTCCCATTTGAAGCTTTAGGCATATGGAAAACCTCTTCACTTTATTGTGATAATAAGGATTAGAAGAATCGAATTCATAAAACAATTTAAAAGTATCACAAACTTGCTACCATCGAACACCTATAACCTTATACCATTGGTTGACGAAACTAAGGTGAAAAGTTGTGAGTGTCACAACAATTTTCATCTTTGTACACTATCTATCCATTTAAGGTTGAAGTCACCTACAATGTTATACATTTGGATATATGCAATATACTACTTGAACAACTATCCATCCTTGCGGGATAACAATGGAAGATATGATTCAAAATATCATAGCTACTTCATCATCGACATCAAAGACCATCTATTCTAGATTCCAAGAAATCCAAATCAAAAGTTTATCTCATTTCAATTAAGTAATATTTCGTCGATTAGTCATGCACACAAATTCCTTTAATTATAAATGTTTCCACAAATCACACAAATATTGTGGTTATGATGCATATATCCTCCATTGTATGCCCAACACAAGATAAGTAACTCGACACATTTATGGAGGGATATGATGACATTTTAGGGGATCTAGTGGTGTATATATATTATCGGGAATATCATAAAATTGACATTGTCTTTGTTTCCCTAATGAACAACGCACCATTATCCCATAGATCCATTCTACATAACAAATAAATTTAGTGATGATCAAGGTGATCACTTTTCCTTTCTTAAGACACATTAGGTTCACATTGAATAAATAGAGTACATTGCATCTCTACATACATTATTGTGCCCTCAACTGATAACTATAGAAAAAAGGCACCCCATCCTACACAAATATTTTCTTGATTCTTTGAGGGGATCCAAGTATTTCACTAGAATTAACTTGAAGTTTAACTATAGTATGGTTTTATTCAACATTCAATTTGTATATACAATTACTCAATTATTACATTTAATTTATATAGACAATCACAACTAAAGTTACTCAAATATTTTTTGGTTATTACTTTGGGAAAGAGAAGAGGAGGCATGATTTGAGTAATTTGGATCTCTTTTACTTAATTAGACGATTCAAACAAATGCGTTTTGTTATAATTTTCATTAATATCCAATCAATTAATCAGTTATATTAAAATAAGGAACACGAATAAAAGAAAAAAATATTTGCATTAATTTGTACAATACTCATCTAGGGCTCATAGGAGTTGTGTAGTCTCACCCCACTAAAAAATAGAAAAATAAAAAAAGTATTAAGAATGTCAAGAAAAAATTGGATATCTATGATATCTATTGAAAATGAAGGACATTTTAATTCAAAACATGTATTGGGAATGGGGTTCAACACAAGGCTTTGGGACATATTGTTTAATATCTAGTGAAATTAAGGGTATTCTTTAATATCAGTGAATGTACACACTAGCCCAAGGGTTCATGAAATGAACCCATGTGGTGTAAAAACACTCTCTTAGAGGCCTATCATATAACTCGTGTTCAACACCTAGAACATTTTTTAGGTTTGTTCCTTCATTCCTCCTCACCTCCATCTTTGACAATTAGGTTAATTATCTTATTAAAGGAAATTGATGAAGTAAACCTAGTTAGTTTGTTGTCCTTTGTTAAGTTGTTGATCTTTGATATTTGATGAATATCCCTCATTGAATTACCCCAATTAATTTGCAACCCTAGATAACCCAATCAATTCTAAAACACTAATCAATCTAGTAGCCTTCTATTTATTTTGTTCTCTTTATCTCTTCCCCTCCTAGGTTTCTTGATTTTACCCAAAATCGAATGGATACTCCACTCCCTCCTTCCTTTTTTTGGTAGTGTTATGCCTCACTGTAATAGTCACACTACACTTGTAAGTGTTTATGCACATTAAAATGACCTATTGAGTTGGAGTATTATGCTTCCCAAATAGTCTTATATATTTCTCATCTCATTGGTAAACATAACTTTCTAAGAAAATACAACATGTACTTCCATAAATAATAATTTATTTTGTATATTCTTAAGAGTAGTGCCAAATGGATTTGTGTAAATATTGGTTTTATGGTATAATGTTACTACTAGCAGTGGATTTAATGTCTACAAATGTTCAATATTGTAATGAAATCATTGGTGGTTGAATCAAACAATTCATTGTGTAATTTTTGAACCACGATTACGCCTAACTACTATGTAGAACTATAAGTAAGTTATTTACTTGTATCGGTTTATAATTTAAAAATGTTAAAGTCATTGTTCAAAAACTCACACAATGATAGAGCTGGACAACATAAGTTGAGTATAAGTTATAGACAACATTGTTGATGGTTTGTAAGTGAAACAATACATGATGTCCATGTTGAATGAGAACTTCACCTAATGCATACTCAGAGGCATTGTTGGCTACAAAATTACAATAATAGATGTTGAACCCCACAACTCACTTTAAATTTCCAACCAAGGATCATGCAAACTTATGAGGTGTTGTGCAATGCATATGAGAAACTACATAAGTCCAATCAATTCAAAATCCTAATAATATTGTAGTAAGATGAATGATCAACTATGCGAAGACCATTCTAATTCACTCCACACAACCTAGGGTAATGGTTTTAGCCTCCATCTCTTCCTGCAATCTGCCATAAGATAGATAGTAGTAGGACTAATTGTGAAGTGATATGAGGGGTTTATAGAATGAGAAGGTTACCTGTAATCAACAATAATTCTCTAGATCTTAGAATAAGGAAATAGATGAAACACAACCATCAAACTTATAACAGAGATTCACAAAGCCCACATTCCATAACATTGATCATTGCAATTCAAGAGAATAAAAACAATCATAAAATGCATTAGATTGAAAATAATAATGTAAATGAAAGTTCTTATAACACATAATTGATTGAAAGAAAATAATATATCAACAAAAAAGTAAGGATTCATGTGACCTCCCCATGGGTACTCTTGGAATATTGTAAAACACTTAGGGTACAAAACCAATATTAAATATTTATTCCTCTATTAAAAAATTTCACCTATCAAGATAGCACGTAACTCTACTTCTTGAAAGCAACTCGAACTATTCTCTTATAGAAAAATTAAAATCTGAATGAAAAATTGGGAACCTATCACTAATACCCAAGTCTATATAAATTTTGAAATGGCACTAGATGGCTCTAACTAACTTAATCAATAATATCCCTAAATGATTGGATCTTTCCTACCTAATTGCCCCTTTACCCTATGCAACTAAGTTCTAGAGGGTTATTCTTCCTCCTCTAACTAGTTCAAATTTCAAATGCAATGAAATTTGGAGGGACCAAGATACTTCAAGAGTTGCTTCTTGTCTCATAGCACTGGAAGTTTGGTGGCCACCTTCATAAATGAGAAGGACAAGATCTCTTAAATTTCTCATCCCTTATCCCTTGATTGAGATGTGCTTGGTATTAAATATTGTTAGTTATGCAAGCATCGAACCTCGTTTTGGTGTATGGACACATGATTAATTCCAAATTACTCAACCATAGGTGCAATAAACTTTTTGTTTTTTACTCCACATTAGTCCATACAATTCAAACCACAAAATCAACTAAAACATTATTAATACATCATACATTCATTATATTCTCTTGAAATTAATCCAATCATATTCATTCAAATAAGCATATGCCAATATCATCTAGTAGGCCATTAATGTTAGATTTTATACAATTCTAGCAGTGTAATTTAATCGCAGATAAAACAACAAGATCACTAAAATATTAACCAAGCACACAAACAATAGACACAAGAATTTTTATCCTGGGAAACCCAACATGGAGAAAACCTAGCAACCTTCGTATAGAGATAAGTTCAGAGATTAGAGTACATCCAGATATCAATAATAAGATCAGAGAGAAAGAGAAACTTCTCTAAGAGTAGAAACCCCAAAAACACTTCTCCTAGCTGCAGCAGCAAACTTCTTCCTCTCCTTGAGCGAACTTGCTTGAGTTGAGTGAGTGAACAAATGAGAGGTGCGACCTCTCTATTTATACTAGTCAAAAAATGACTTTTTACTTAATTAGGCCGACCTGACTGGGGTAGTTATGCCCATTGTTTGGGGCAGTTTACCCACCGAGACGACTTGTCTTGGGGGAATACAAAACTTACATTTGATAAATGTTTTATTTGGGTGATTCCAACCCAAGGTTTACATTGATTCTTTCAAGGTATTTACATGATCAATTACATCAATATCTTCTCCTAAAGGAGGTACACCAATAATATAATAAAGTACATTAAGAATAACTTCCAAAGTTACATTATTTCCAACACTCCCTCTTAGCAAGGAAGGTATTCTTCGGACACGATCATCATTAACATAATTGGATATGATCATTTGGATCTCAATTGTACATTACATCTATCTCGAACATCTCTATACATATGTAAGGTCTTCAACACAGTCTTAGTCTGTCAAGAAGTGTCATCATGCTTCAACTCAACCCATTCCATCAGGGAACATGCACCAACTCAACCAGTCCATCAGTGAGTCCATACATTGGCTCAACAACTCGGAACAATCCATCAGAGAGTCCATCATGCATCAGCTCATTCCAGTCCATCGGGGAACATGCACCAACTCAACCAGTCCATTATGCATCAACTCATCCCAGTCCATCGGGAAACATGCACCAACTCAACCAGTCCATTGGTGAGTCCATACAAGAGTACCAGTGTGCACCAGTGTGCACCAGTGTGCACCAAGCTCGCCAGTCCATCTCAGAATGTCTACGATATATCCTCACTCTTTTCAGAGTGATCGAGAGAATGCACTAAATATATCCATGAGATATCTCCGTACTCCTTTCTAAGTGATCGAAAGTGTGTGCTAGCGTATCCATCCTTTTAAAGATATCTAAGAAATATCCTCACTCCATCTCAGAGTGATCAGGAGAATGCAATGGCCTCTCCATCCCATCTCAGGATGTCTGAGAGATCTCCTCACTCCATCTCGGAGTGATCAAGAGAATGCAATGGCCTCTCCATCCCATATCAGGATGTCTGAGAGATATCCTCACTCCATCTCAGAGTGATAGGGATAATGCAGTGGCCTCTCCATCCTATCTTAGGATGTTTGATAGATCTCCTCACTCCTTTCAGAGTGTTAGGGAGAATGCTTGGTCTCTATATCATCGTCCTTCCCTCTTATCAAGGGTTATAATCATGGAACAAATCTCCTCACTCCATCTCAGAGTGTTAGGGAGTAAAGTCAACCTTACCTCTTACCGATGGATTCAATCATGGGACCAATATCCTCACTCCCTCTCGTAGTCATTGGGAGAAGATACCTGCACACATATAAGCTAACAGAGGAATCAAGTATATCGGGGCATACATTTCTGTCCTGCCCTATTATAGTCATGAAATGCAAATAAATGAAATAATAACCAATTACATGAATGAATTTATGCACTTGCATGGGAGAGTATAAAAAAACTAGTCTCCCCACCCTATCATGGGGTGTCTGGGAGAATATGTGGTACTACCATCGGACCACTCACCCTTAGCCAAGACACATGGCTAATACTTGTCCAATATTGCAATCATGCTCATCACATCTCCCTTTGTGCTGGAGCATCCTGCTCCCTCTGCAACTGAGTATCTTTCTCCCTCTCTGGAGCTATCCATAGGTAGGCCCATCAGCCTATCATCACTTTGGGTGCCAATATGAGCACCAAATTCCACAAAGAAAATGAGCATATTTCCTTAGTAAGATGCAAGTATCCAACCTAGTGACGACCAGGTACATCAAGTATCCTCTCAATTGTCTGTCAGAATCAACCATCAACGTCATTAGTGTAGCCAGGTACTGAAGGGATAACTCCATCGGTCTCAGTGAGGAATATATCAATAGTATACGACATGATGAACACGAGATCATTGTCAACAATATGCACAATTCTAACTGAATAGATGTGCACCTCCTCAGAAATCAAATGATTAACTCTCGTCTTTCAGGACTAACATACTCTAATCCTTTTGTCATGACTCTAACTGGAAACCAATATCTTTCCATAATAATTGAAGAACCAAACATCTATAGTAGAGAGAGACCGACATATGTTGGAGCCTTCTGCTCCCAAACACTAATCTCTATATGAGATCCTTTGGGACTGTGGGTCATGTATCAAATATAGATAGATGTATTAGGTCCTCGTCTGTCCACTGATGTATAGTCATGACTTCCATCTAACTGCTTTGTCTAGGAGTCATCCTTCTAGGTTGAGAGTCATGCTCCTAGAAGCTTCCTGCTTTTGATTATTCTGAACATCAATGGGATTCATGTGTCCACCACTTGTTCATCGGAACAAGTCTCATCATCCTTCTCTTGTAGGCCATATCATATGGTCTTTTCCATACAAGTCAAATCCCGTCAGATGGTTAGTGACATTGCATAATCAAATTTAACCAATTTATATATTAATGCAATGGAAAATAGTTTACACAGGTATGTAGGCATCTTAGATAATGCTTCAGCACAAAAATCATAAACATGTATCCCAAACACATATGATAACTATCTAGATGACTGCTATCTCCACTAAAACATGCCATCAAGAGTGTCCACTACTCTAAGCATGTAAGAAGGAGATATCATCTAGACTAGCTCCAACAGGTGTTGTGCAACTCATATGCATAACAAGTACAACAAGTGCCTACAATACATTAATAAGTGAACTATATCAATTGCTCAACAAACTTTCCTAATAGATCTACATATAATTTGTTATGAAAACATATAAGACAAAACAAATCCATGTGAGCAATAAATCCAAATACTTATCTTTTATTGTTTTTTTTGTGGATGGGCTCCCACTGCCTCCTTGTGGGAATGAGAGTCCTTTGTTCTTCATTTTTCTTGCTGGGAGTCCATCGCAGTCTGGATATTCATATCGCCACTTCAACATGGGGATAACTAGAAGAAGAACTCCGTACGATCATCATTCCTTGACTTCTTGTGAGACGTATCTTCATCAATATCTGCAGTTGAGGCTTCACGCTTCCTTTTATTTGAACTTCGACAATATCTGGCATAGTGGCCATACTTATTGCATTTGAAGCATTGAATATGAGAGAGATCTTTCTTCTTCTTTTGATCTGGTGGCGGGCTTGATCTTCTATCTTTGTTCTTATTGTTATGGAACTTTCTTCCTTTTCCTTTGCCTTTCTTGGCATGAGATGTAAGGGCTTGATTTTCTTCGGTTTGAGTGCCATGTAGTTTATTTAGAGCTGCAATTCTCGTTTCTTCTTGGATGCAATCTTCCCATAATCGATCAAATTTGGGAAACTTGGTTTGCCCACTTAGAATTTGAATAAATGGTTCCCAAGAGGGAGGGAGACCATTAAGAGTTGTTATAACAAGTTCTCTATCTTCAAGGTATTTTCCGCTAGTGCTTAGTTTGTCCCTTAGTTCAGACTGATCCTCATGAAGTAAGACGCAATTGATTTGGACTCTGACATCTTGAGATTTGATAGTTGATTCCTCAATGCAAGAGTATGATTGATGCTACTATGTTCAAATAACTTCTTCAAGTTTTTGAACATCTTTCTAGCTGTCTTCTTCTGTGAGATTTGAGGAACCAAATGAGATTTTATTGAATCTACCAAGATTCTTCTTGATTTGGCACCATTCTTTCTCCACTGGTTCTTTCCTGTTTCTTCTTCTGGTTCTGGAACCTTCTCATTTACAAACTTCAATAGGTCATTTTCTTCAAGAATTAGAAGAACTGTAGAATTCCAAGAGTTGAAGTTGGACGCCCCATTCAACCTATCTTCAGCCTTCATTCCAATCATCCTGACTGTAGTGCTAGACCAGAAACCCTAGAAGGACAATGGATTCTTTTAGCACTGCTCTAAAACCATGTTAGATTTTATTCAATTCTAGGAGTGTAATTTAATTGTAGATAAAAAAACAGGATCACTAAAAGAATAACCAAGCACAAAAACAATAGACACAAGATTTTTTTTTTTTTCTTGGGAAACCCAATAGGGAGAAAACCCAAAAACCTTTGTACATAGATAAGTTCAGAGATCATAGTACATCCAGATATAAATAATAAAAGAGAGAAAGAGAAACTTCTCCAAGAGTAGAAACCCCAAAAACACTTCTCCTAGCTACAGTAGTGAACTTCTTCCTCTCCTTAAGTGAACTTGCTTGAGTTGAGTGAGTGAACAAATCAGAGGTGCGACCTCTCTATTTATACTAGTCAAAAAATGAATTTTTACTTAACTGGGCCAACTTGACTGGGGCAGTTCTTCCCAATGTTTGGAGAATTTTACCCACTGGGCCGACTTGTCTTGGGGAAATACAAAAATTACATTAATAAATTTTGTATTTGGGTGATTCCAACCCAAGGTTTACATTGATTCTTTCCGAGTCTTTACATGATCAATTACATCAATATCTTCTCTCGAAGGAGGTGCAACAATAATATAATAAAATACATTAAGAATAACTTCCAAAATTACATTCATTCCAACAATTAAAACAAGAGTGCTTATAAAATCCATATGTTTATGAGGCAAATATATAAAAAAATCATGAAAGGATGGATAACATATGAGAATCTAAGGGCCTTTCATTACCCGAAAACTAGAGGGTTGCACACCTTTGTGCAATAAAAATAAACATAAAAACTAGTAATGTGCTTTGTTCACTCCTCATCATTAGATTGTTGCTCCCTACATACCTCTGTAAGGTCATATATCATAATGTGTGTAATGGCATCTTTGTTATTCTACCTTGATTCTTATTCCATTGTGCACCACCTTCTCTTTTCTCTATCAACGTCTATTCGGTTGCAAGTGAATAGCATGTGTCATGATCTTGAGTAGAAGGAATACCTTTAGGAATCTCTACTAAAACCTTGGAATGATTGTTAATAATTCTTTGGATATCCATGGGAATAGAATTAGGTCTAGATGTTTGAACATCTAGTGAGAACAATTATGCAATTACTCCATGGTGTCCATTTTTTAGCAATTTTGTCATGCTATTAGAGCTTATCACTTTAGAGGGTTTTCTTGGGATACTTGTGAATTCAATTCCCTTACCTTCTAAGGAGAACCTCATGAAAAGTTGAAAATTAAGAGCTACTATTCCCAATTATTGTAACCATTGAACCCCTAATACAACATCGATACCATCGATTTGGATTGCAATTATTGGACTATCCAATAAATAGTCCCCCATAGTGAGCTTCATACTATGTCACTTACTTAAAAAATATATTGTACCTCCATCTGCAATCATTACTTGAAACTATGGTCCTTGATATATAAAGCAATTTAAAAGTATGGCTAGTTTGCAATTAATAAAGTTATGGGTACTAAAAGAATCAATCAACATTGTTACCTTTTTATTTTTGATATATCCTTCTGTCTTGAGAGTTTAAGAAGTGCTAATACTAACCAATGCATGGCAAAATATGGTTGGACTAGTATCTTCTAGTTCTAGATCTTGAGACTGTTCTAGTTCTTGATATTCTTTCTCTTCACAATCTATGCCAATAATAAATTCTTCTCACTGTTGTTATGCCCCTTACTGTACTTGTTGTCACAATTGAAACATACTCCTTTTTTATTTCTTTCCTCCAATTCCTTAGGTGTAAACCTCGTAGGCTGAGTAAGGTTAGGAGTGCTAACATTCCCCTCTCTATAGGTGCTAGTGGAAACCATTCTAGTAGCCATTTTTAACTTTCAATTTTCCTTGAAAAACTAAAAGCATTCTCCAATGGTTTAGGTTCAAAAAGACGTACCTCATGTTAAGTTATCTCCTTTAAAGTTTCCATAAAGAGATGCAACAAGTTATCCTTTAGAATGTTCTTCACTCTCAGACCCAAAATTTGAAAGTTCTTGAAATGTATCAATCGAATAAAGAAGGTGTTGTTCTTAATACCCATAACTTGCTATCAATTCATCCATAAATATAGACCAAAAGACAATATAGTGTTTTTCATGATCACAAAGCCATTGGTACCACAAAAGTTGATTAGGTTCTTATAAATATAAGAATGCAAAAGTACTTTTTTTAAAGTAGACACTTGGTCTAGATCAAATAATTGTTCCAACTAGAATATCCATGTTATTATTGCGTTGAGAGGCGCTCTACAACCTAGTATGGGAGAGATCTTGTAACGTGATGTAACGTTAGTAACATGTTGGCCAAAAATAATAGTGATAGTGAATATTATGGGAGAGATTTTGTAACGTGATGTAACATTAATAACGTTTGTAACATTAAAGTAAAAAGAAGTAAAGTAATAGTGATAGTGAATATTATGGGAGAGATATTGTAACATGATGTAACATTAGTAACGTTTGTAACATTAAAGTAAAAAGAAGTAAAGTAAAGTAAAGTAAGTATAGGGGAGATGTTGTAACGTTTGTGATGTAATGTTTGTTACTAACAAAATAATTAAAAAAATTCATGTCAGCTCATAAAATAAAAAATTATGGAAAGTATTTAAAAAAAATCCATGTTGGTTCATAACATAAAATATTATGAAAAGTAATTAAAAAATAGATGTTCGTTTATAAAATAAAAACTTAAAACTTAAACCCGGATCTATCAATCAAGAGAGATCAAATTTCTTGAGTTTAAATTTTAAAAAATAAATACACCTCAAGAAATTGGATCCCTCTCGGTGCTTGATAGATACGGATTTAAGATGGATCTATGCTGGTATAATTACAATTAGGATTTCTCATATCAATATTGGGAGATATTGTTGGCAATATGGAATATGGTTGTCATTGATGTCAAAAGGAGTTTAGTGATGACAAAGGAATAACCAAGGACCTGATGGCAAGAGTGAACTCAGTGAAAGTCAAAGGATGACATGTATGATGATGTGGCATGGTTGGTAGTGATGACATGGCATGTGTGATGAGGCCGAAAAAACACATGACGGTGTTCTGGAGTTACCAGGAAGTCATTATAGCAATCTGACATCATTTTGGAAAAATATGGCAATTTGGTGAAAAACAAGAAAACAACTAAGTATTGGAAATTTAGTAAAAACTATCTTAAAAAAATGCACACCATAATTTATAGGAGAATATAAATGCCCACACCATAGGGGGGGGTCTTGTAGATTGTTGTTTTTCCTACCTTAGCATGTCTTCATTTTGTCCAGAACGTGCTTGAGGGAGAAGTTATGGACCTGCCAAAACAGGGGTTTAGCAAGCAAAAATGACTAAATCACCTCAGAAAGATATCCACCCTAATTTATGGGTTAGAGTAAATTCCCGCAGCACATGGGGGTCTTGTAGTATGTTTGATTGTCTATCTAACCATGGCCTTAGTTCTCCTTGAACATGTCTGGAGACAAAGTTATGGATCTACCAAAAATGGGTCTCAGAATAAGTTTTGGAGGAAGTCCTAAAATTGACCCAGTGTAAAATTCACAAGGTTGAAAAGGTATTTTGAAATGCCCTCCCAAGCTTGTCTGAGTGATGATAAATTCATCAGAAAGTATAGAACATGTTCATTGATGAACTAGCTATCCATCCAAGGAGACAGTTTTCCTATGGGTGTTCACACGTGTGAAATATGAGTCTGCCAAAATGCCTCCTGGGACAGTAATGACTAGGGTTTGACAATTTTGTCTAAGTGTTGAAATTAAACAAGTTGGAAGGCCATTTTCAAATGCCTTCCAAAGAGTGTGTGTGTGTTAATAAAATCCAAAGATGGCATGATCATGTTCTTTGATGAACTGGTTATTCATCCATGAGATCAGATCCTCTCCTAGTGTTCACACGTGCAAATTATTAACCTGCCAAAACCAAGAAAAATGTTGAGTTTACATGTTAAGAATAACAATATAAGAATTAAGTGATATATTATAAAACATATGAAGTGATCGATGGTTTAGAATCCCTTGCTAAGTTTCACAGCTATGAAGTCAACGAAGTTTTATGACGAGTAATACTTTATTAAGTTGCATGTTGTTAAGAATAAATATAAGAATTAAGTGATATGTTATAAAACATAAAGAGACACATCTTGTGAAAAGTCATGATGTTTTATAAAAGATAAGGACGTGATGTTAGTTAAATTCTTAATGAAGAGACATGACCTTCAAATTTTGGACAGGTTTTCTACATGTTAAACATATAGTTAAACTATATGTTAAAGCACGTGAGAGTAAATACATATTTAACCTTTTTTTTCTGGAGTAAAAAGTTAAATAAAAATGATATAAGAGATGTAAATTGAAAATTAAAAAAATGGGGAAAACTGGTTGGAAAGAAATAAAGAAATATTTAACCTTTTGTTGGAGTAAAAAAGTTAAATAAAAATATATAAGAGATGTAAATTGAAAATAAAAAAATGGGGAAAACTTGTTGCTGGAAAGAAATAAGTATTTAACCTTTTTGTTGGAGTAAAAAGTTAAATAAAAAGATATAAGAGATAAAAATTGAAAATTAAAACAAAGGGGGAAAACTTGTTGCTGAAAATAAATAAAGAAATATTTAATATTTTGTTGGAGTAAAAGGTTAAATAAAAAGATATAATTAAAAAATGATTTTAAATGAAGAGTTGTGTTTTTAAAAGGGTCACATTGTTTTGAAGAGTTGTGTTATTTCCAAAGAATATACATGACTATTGGAGAGGTATATATATTGAGAAAACAAAGTCATTCGAAATGTGTGTCTCTTTTGTGGATGGATAATGAATATTTTAAGAAGCAGGAAGATGGATCTGTAGTCGAGTTTGTTGAAGAAGACGGAAATAATGAAGATCCAGTATTAAAGAGGATCTCTATGGTTAAATAATGATGCTGATCTAAAGCAGTATAAAGATAAGAAAAAATATGTCTGGGGAATGATGAAGATTTGAAGTAGAGCAAGAGTAAAACAGAAGATAGAGACTAGTAAGAAACCAGTGAAAACTTTTGTAGCAGCTACAGTAAGAAGAGGCAAAGACCAGGGAGTGCACAGTCAAGGAGAAAAAGAGAGCAGAATAAAAGATAGAGACCAGCAAAGTAAAAAGACAGTGAAGATCCTTGTAGTAGCAAGGCAGAGACCAAGTCAAGATAGAAAGAGACAGAAGTTGAAGAAGACTAGAGAATTATTAATAATATCAAGCAAGGGAGGTAGGGTGGGGCTAGGGCAGGCTACATGCCTGCAAGGGGGGTCTTGGCCTCCTTCCAGTAGTGGCTGGAAAATCAGGGTATTGGTGTATCCTTGTCTGTAGGTGCAGGCATAAACTAGGGTGTGGGTGCATCCTTCAGTGGTGGCTGAGAAACTTGGGGATTGGTGTCTCCAGCAAGTTGTGGCTTGCAAAACTTATTGTAAACATAATTTTGCAATATAGAAAGTGTTGGTGGTTTACCCAATTGGGGTTCCACGATAAATTATGTGTTTTTGTGTATCTTGTTGATTCCATGTTTTGATTAAAGTTTAATAAGTGGTTAAAAGGTAAAAAGTTAACAATACTGATTCACCCCCCCCTCTCAGTGTTGATCAATATTCCATCAATTGGTATCAGAGCAGAATTCTTCACTAATAGTTTAACCACTGGAAGGAAGATCCTATTAAAAACCATTATGGATCAACAAGAAGAGATTTACATAGAAAATGGATCTCCAATATTTGGAAAAGAAGAATACATATTTTGGAGCACAAGAATGAAAAGTTATCTACAGTCATTAGTACTTGATGTATGAGATGCAATGATCTCTGATTATATCCCACCAAAGATAATAAGGACTCCAGCTCAAAAGAAAGTCAAGAAAAATAATGCAAATGCAATGGAGGCCATTTTGGATGGAATACTTCAATCCATCAAAAGGATGATTGGACCATGTGTTTCAGCCAAGGAACTTTGGAATAAATTGGAAAAACTTTATTCAAATGAAGAGATAGCACAAACAAGCCTTGCTATTTGTGAGTCTGATAGTGAAGACACAAATGAAGATGAAGAAAATCTATTTATAGGAACAATAACTCAAACTTCAGAAGATGCTTTAGATGAGGAAAGTGAGGTGAACCTAGAAGCAGAACTCATAAGTACCCTTGAACAATTAAGAAAAAGCAAGAAGAAGAACAAGTCTTTGCAAGAAAAATTTTCTAAGTATCAAGAAGAGCAAAAGTCAAATGAAGAGGAAGTCAAGACTCTCCGAGAAGAGTTGCACAATTCAAGACAACAAGTGTTGGCTAGCATGGAAGAAGCTGAGAGATTGAAACAAGAAGTTGCTAACTTCAAAAAGGAAATAAAGAAGCTAGAAGACCAACAGATCATTAATAAAAAAAACAAAGAAGAAGTGCAAAAATCTAGAAGACTTGAAGAAGAAGTTACTTTGCTTAGAAAAAGGCTTAATGAAGAATCTATTAAAACCAAGTTTGAAAGTCGCTCAAAGACTTTGGATGAAGTTTTAAGTAGCCAAAGACCATCAAAAGATAAAGCTGGTTTAGGGTATGACAATGAAAGGAAGCATGAATGTTCCTCTTTCAAAAACCAAAGAAGAGATAATTGAAGTCATGCTGCTCCACTAAAGAGTCCATCTATGAAGAAAGAAAGTCAGATGTCTGCTCCCTCCTCTCATAACAAAGATAGAACTAATGTGATGCATAAAAGACCAATGACAACTAGGGTCCAGCAAATCTTTTTGGGTCAATGCTACACATGTCATAATTTTGGACATATGGCTAGAGAATGTAAGCTAAGGAATAATTCTTCAATGAAAGTCCAAGAACAAAGGAAGGAATGGAAGAGGATGGAAGCCATGAATCAGAAAGCTCAAAGATCTCTCAAAACTGAAGGTAGTTTCTATGGCTATTGTCACTACTGTCACAAGTTTGTCCATAAGGCTATTGATTACATAATCAAGAAAAATGATCTAAGTAAGAAATTCAAGAAGCAAACAAAGCCAGTAAGCAAGGTACCTCATGGAAAGATGTGGAGAAAGAAGGAAGACTCAAAAAGTGAAGAAGAAACAAAGATCTCAACCATCAAATAAATTTCCCAAGATGATAAGGAGCATAATAGTGCTGCAAATGAAAATGACATCCATTATGATGAAAGGCAAGATGAAAACATAAAGGAGCACATCGATGGAAATGAAGATGATGGTGGAACTAAAGATAAATGTTTGTTCTAAGACTCTCATGACCTAGAAAAAAAGTCTGAAATGAGCATAAGAACGGATCATAAACTCAGGGGGAGTTGACATAAAAAATTGGAATTAATACTTAAAAATATCTTTAGTGAGAAGAGAAGAATGTTTTGAAGTTATCATCAAAATAAGAAGAAGTGTAGAAGTGACAAATTGGAATCAACTACCACAAGTGGATTTTATCTCAGTTTCTGAAGATGGAATGTGTTTGCAAAGAAAAGAAGCACAGTGATAGGGGGAGTTCATACACTCATCATCCAAGGATCTTATTCAAAAGAATCACTACAAGAAGGATGTTCATAGGATGATCAACACCAAGTCCAAATTTAATTGGAGGAGGAGAAGCAAAAGAAGGGCAGTTGTCCATCAAGGAACAACTGGAAAGTTTATGTCAAGTTGGTTACAGCAAAAAGGCATAATAAGTTATCCTTCGTCATTGTTGTCAAAGGGGGAGAAGGTTTAGGTGTTGCCATCAATGCCAAAGGGGAAGATTGTTGGCAATATGGAATATGTTTGTCATTGATGTCAAAAGGAGTTCAGTGATGACAAAGAAATAACCAAGGACATGATGGCAAGAGTGAACTCAGTGAAAGTCAAAGGATGGCATGTATGATGATGTGGCATGGTTGGTAGTGATGACATGGCATGTATGGTGATGTGGCATGTGTGATGAGGCCGAAAAAACACATGACGGTGTTCTGGAGTTACAAGGAAGTCATTATAGCAATCTGACATCATTTTGGAAAAATATGGCAATTTGGTGAAAAACAAGAAAACGACTAAGTATTGGAAATTTAGTAAAAACTATCTTAAGGAAATGCACGCCATAATTTATAGGAGAATATAAATGCCCGCACCATAGGGGGGTCTTGTAGATTGTTGTTTTTCCTACCTGACCATGTCTTCATTTTGTCCAGAACGTGCTTGAGGGAGAAGTTATGGACCTGCCAAAACAGGGGTTCAACAAGCAAAAATGACTAAATCACCTCAGAAAGATGCCCGCCCTAATTTATGGGTTAGAATAAATTCCCGCAGCACATGGGGGTCTTGTAGTATGTTTGATTGTCTATCTAACCTTGGCCTTAGTTCTCCTTGAACATGTCTGGAGACAAACTTATGGATCTACCAAAAAGGGGTCTCAGAATAAGTTTTGGAGGAAGTCCTAAAATTGACTAAGTGTAAAATTCACAAGGTTGAAAAGGAATTTTGAAATGCCCTCCCAAGCCTGTCTAAGTGATGATAAATTCATCAGAAAGTATAGAACATGTTCATTGATGAACTAGCTATCCATCCAAGGAGACAGTTTTCCTATGGGTGTTCACACGTGTGAAATATGAGTCTACCAAAATGCCTCCTCGCACAGTAATGACTAGGGTTTGACAATTTTATCGAAGTGTTGAAATTAAACAAGTTGGAAGGCTATTTTCAAATGCCTTCCAAAGAGTGTGTGTGTGTCAGTAAAATCCAAAGATGGCATGATCATGTTCTTTGATGAACTGGCTATTCATCCATGAGATCAGATCCTCTCCTAGTGTTCACACATGCAAGTTATTAACCTGCCAAAACCAAGAAAAATGTTGAGTTTGCATGTTGTCAAGAATAACAATATAAGAGCGCCCCCTATTGAATTGATAGCTTTGGTTGCAGGGAATCATTCCAGTTGTGGTCGTTATTAATATATTATGTTGGGGAGAGGACGTTTTGCATAGGAATAAAGAATGGATGTGTATTGGATTATTCTGGTGGCTTCCATGCTGTAATGTGAGATCTTTCAAGGGTGAGAAAAATTTGTGAATGACATTACCTCAACAAAGAACTATTTCGTTTGCTCCCGAATAACCTAAGGGGCTACTGCTAGAGGAAGATCGAGCTTGTTTCTAGGGTTTGCAGTTTCGCCTGCTCGAATGGAGCCGTCGCCGGATCCTGGCCGCAACGGCCTGGAGGCTTCCCGTCCTCTCGTTGCCGATTTGTTTAAGGAGTTGGTCGCTTCTCTGCCTGCCTCATCGAAAGCCACAACCCCACCCGAATCCAAGTTTGTCAAAAGAACAGAGGTTCCAGAAGTGAAGCTCACTTCAATTGCCTCGAAATGTAAAGCCATTGCGCTAGCAGAAAAAGGACTGGTAGGACACTTCATAGGACTTTGGCCTTCCCCTCGCTCTATAGAATCTTGGCTCAACAAAAATTGGCGACCTCTAATTCAAGGTGAGGTGCAGCAAATTTTCTGTGGGAAAGGGTTTTTTGTGTTTTACTTTGAGAAAAAGGAGGACCGAGACTTAATCTTCAGGAATGGACCATATTTCATGGGGCCAAGAGGAATGTACCTCAACAAATGGGATCTTTCCTTTGATCCAGAAAAAGACATTCCAAGGGCAGTCCCCGTCTGGGTAAAACTGCCGCATCTCCCTCTTCACTGTTGGAATGATGAAGATTTACGAGCCATCAACAACTCGTTGGGGAAATACATAGACAAATCAGAGCCAAAACCCCCAATGTTCTCTTGTGCAAGAATATGTATTGAAGTCGATTTGGAAAAGGGCCTTCCAAAAGCTATAGACTTGGCAATGGAAGGATGGAGTCACAGGCAAACAGTGGACTATGAGCAGATTCCCTTTAAGTGCAAGGTTTGTCATGAATATGGGCATTTTGCGAGGTTATGTCCTAAAAGAAAAATCCCAGAAGTAGAAGAGACTCAAGGAGGAGAATGGAACGAAGTCTCAAAGAAAAAAGGGAGCAAAAATAATGCAAGTGCGGTGACCAAATCTCCACCAAAAAACAAAGAGCATCCCAACAAATTTCAGATACTGAGCAGCGAGGAAAATGAAGAAGAATAGGAGCAAGAAAAGCAATCTGAAGAACACCAGAGAGGTCAGGTTCAAATCGATAATGAGGACAAGAACCAAAACCTACCCTCCTCTCAGCACGCAGTGGATGGAATAGAGCCCTCATTAAATTCAGTAGGATCAGTAACAAGAGCCAAAGCAAAATTATTTCAAGAAGAAACCTCGGAAAGCAAAGAAGATGAACAAGAACCCACAGCCAAAAGAGGAAGAAGACTAAACAAAACTATCAGAGAACAAGAAGCAGCCAGAGAAAGGGCGGTGGGCAAGCAAACCAGTTTGGACCAGCATGTTAGAATAATACCTAGTGGAAAACAGACTCAGGAGGAAAGAAAGGACAGAGCAGATCCTCTTCAAATTAAAAAATAATGAAAATAGTCTCTTGGAATTGTAGAGGATTAGGTGGAAAGCAAAAAACAGAAGCAATAAAAAGAATAAAAAAAATGGAGAACATTTCAATCCTCACAATCCAGGAGACTAAAATGCAAAAGGAAGACTGCATCAGCATTATGAAGAAAGTCTGGCCCAAAGGAAAAGGAATTGCAGTCAATGCAATAGGAGCATCTGGAGGACTAATATCCATATGGGATGAAGGTAAGTATAAATGTCATTCTTTTGAAATAAGTTGACACTGGATTTTTACTGAGTTAGAAGATATTTCAAGTAACGACAGGTTTTGGATCTGAAATATCTATGGGCCGACCATGTATGGCCATAAGGAACAGTTTTGGAACCAGTTAATAGACCTACGCACCACCCTAGCAAATCTTCCTTGTATTCTAGCAGGTGATTTTAATGTCACCATCTCAGCATTTGAGAGAAAAGGTGGGTCAAAAATCAGAGATCCATTTGGAGAAAGATTGGAAGACCTGCTTTTGGAATGGAATCTAATAGACATCAAGCCCAAGCAAGGTGCCTACACTTGGAACACCAAGAGGATTGGCCCTAATCACATTGCTGCTCCCCTGGATCGTTTTCTAATCAGCTCCTCCTTCCTCCTCAACCCCAAAATTCCTGAATCTAAAATATTAGCCTCAGCCACCTCTGACCACAGGCCCATATCCCTCTTCTTCTCCTCCCCAGGCAACCTTGGCCCTCTCCCCTTCAGGCTCAATCCAGCTTGGCTAGAAAACCAAAACTGCATGGATGAAGTTGTCTCGATCTGGAAGCAATTCATTCCTAGGTCCCCTGGCTACATATGGGAGACCAAATTAAAGTTAATCAAAAGAACGTTGAAAAATTGGGCAAAGCAAAACAATCTAAAACCTAGAGAAGAACTCGAGAAGCTCCAAAAGGAAATGGAACAACATCAAATTAAAATGGAGTAGACTACAGTCACAATGGAAATGCTTAGAGAAGAAAAGAATCTTGATGAGGCAATTCTGAACATTGCTAGAAAAGAAGAAGAAGAATGGAGGCTCAGATCAAGATGTCTCTGGTTAAGGCAGGAGATAGGAATACCAAATTTTTTCACGCCCAATGCAAGGAGAGATTCAGGAAAAACAACATCCTGTGTCTCACAAGGGAGGATGGCCAGAAGATAGAAGGTCAGGACAACATTCTCCAAGAAGCTAAAGCTTATTTTGAAAATTTATACAATGAAAATGAGGATGTCTCCAAAGATGATCTGGACCAAATGAGCATGGAAATCCCTGCGCTTATTTCAGAATCTGATAACAAGAGATTGATGGATCAGATAACAGAAGAAGAAGTGAAAAAAGCAGTCTGGTCATTGCATCCAGAAAAGGCCCCCGGTCCGGACGGACTTCGCATTCAATTCTACGGGAAATTTTGGCACTGGCTCAAAAAAGATCTGGTCAGAATGCTCAACTGGACAAGGGGAAGAGAAAAAATCGGAGGGGCTACCAACTCCTCATTCATAGCTCTCATACCCAAGGAGAAACATCCTCTCTCCATAGGAAGATTCCGCCCCATCTCTCTATGTAATTCCTCCTACAAAATTCTTACCAAAATCATTGCCAACAGAATTAAAAGGCTTCTATCCAGAATCATATCCCCAAATCAAGGTGGATTCATGGCTGAAAGACAAATTTATGACATCCTTCTTGTCGAAGAGGCAATACACTCGAGCATTCAAAGAAAAGATTCAGGTATGGTTATAAAATTGGATATGGCAAATGCTTTTGACAGAGTAAGGCATGAATTTCTTTTCACAGTAATGGCAAAATTTGGGTTTGGGAAAGATTTCATAGGGTGGATCAAAGCATGCATTGGAGCTCCATGGATCGCCCCTCTAGTTAATGGCAGACCTTCTTCCTTCTTCCGTTTGACTAGGGGATTGAGGCAAGGTTGTCCCCTCTCTCCTAGTCTTTTTGTCATCATGGCGGACTCCCTGAGTAGGAAACTTAATAGTCAGCAATTGAATGGTTCTCTTCCAGGTATTGTAATAACCAAAAACGTTCCTCCCATCAACCATGCGCAGTTTGCTGATGACACCATTCTTTTAGGTAGCGCCTCGTCCATCATTGCTTCCAGATTTAAGTTAATCCTTGACCTTTTCCTTCATGCCTCCGGGGGAAAAACAAACAGTCAAAAGTGCAATATCTACAGTTGGAATTGCGGAAACCTCCTTCTTAGAAATATAGCCCTCATCTTAGATTTCAAACCCTGCTTTGACTGGACATCTTTCAAGTACTTAGGCATTCCTATCACCCACAAAAAAACCTCCTCAACCTCCTGGCAACCGATATTGGAAAAAATCAAGAATAAGATCAACTCTTGGGGATCACGCTGGCTCAACTTAGCTGGTAGAGTGACCTTGATTAAAGCAGTCATTTCTTCTCTCCCCATTTACACTGGAGCCATTCTCCTGGCCCCCAAGACGGTTATGAATGATATATGCCTGGAAATCAGAAAATTTCTCTGGCAGGGAGGGAAGTCTCAAGGCAAGAAGTTCCATCTTGTCAACTGGAACACCGTTAAGGAGAATTGGAAAAGAGGAGGTTTGGGCATCCGGGATCCAGCGACGATGAGCAAAGCACTTGGAGCAAAAATTGTTTGGAGATTGGTATCAGGCCAAAAAGAGTGGTGGAAGGAGGCAATAAGGAAAAAATATACCAGAGGGTCAAGACAGAGATGTCTAAACAATATGAAGGAGAACGCAGGAACTGCCATTTGGAGACTTATGCTCGCCTCAGCAGGACTAATTAAAGATAATATGTATTGGATTCCAGGTAGCGGAAACAAAATCAACCTTTGGACAGATAGCATTAATGGAGAACAACCTATAGGTGAAATACAAGCAATCCAGAATGTCAAAATCTGGCTTCAAGATGCAGGGATAATAAAGCTGGCGGATATGGCTATCTAGACATCCTCAGGGAAGTGGAAAGACTGGAAAAATATGGACCCTCCAGGCCACCTATTTGAAAGCTACAAAGTCTTCACACAACTCTTGAATGGGAAATCCCCCTTAAGTATCAGATCCAAGGATACTAGAGGCCGAGGCAAAGCTGGAAATTACTCAGTCAAAGATGGCTATGCAATGCTCACCAGGAACATCAACCCTCTTCAAACAAGGTGGAAGAAAGTTTGGAATAGAGACAGCATTCCAAAGATAAACTACTTTTTCTGGATTCTTTCTCACAAAAAACAATTGACAGCCGACAACCTCAAGCTACGTGGTATCGAAGGCCCCTCTAGATGCCCCCTGTGCCAAAACGCAGAGGAGAATGCACAACATCTGTTTCTAGAATGCACCTTTGCTAGACAGGTTTGGAATGTGGTTCTTGATCCACTAGCAATCTCATTTCCCTTCCCCAGACAGATGAAACAGATGTTGGACGAATGGAATTATAGAGTCCAGGGAGGTTCAAAAAACAAACCCACCTTCTCAAGAATCTGGAAGCTTATTCCCATGAATACATGTTGGAAAATATGGCTGGAAAGAAACAGAAGAATATTCGAAGACAAAAAAAGTACAGAGATGAGCTTAGCAAACAAAGCAATAACCCTCATCTCTGAATCTTTGAAATCCAAGGGAGTGGCACTCTGCTCCAAGGAAGCTTTAAGCTGGAATAAATTTCAATGGAGTCAAAGGTTCATAATGGTGAGTTCTCTTCAGTCCAAAACCCCTCCAGTCTGTCATGAGTGGGAAATAAGAAAAGACAAAGATTCTTTTGGAAAATGGTGGAAGGAACAAGCAAGATTCACAATCTTTTTCGACGGGGCCTCAAAGGGGAACCCGGGGGTGGCAGGTGCGGGGGGGGGGGGGTAATTTTTGACCCTGGAGGAAATAAAGTAGTAGACTTCTCTTGGGGACTTGGCACCAGCACCAACAATCAAGCAGAATGGCTTGCCTTGTATTACTCTCTAGAAATAGCGGTCACCTTTAACATGAATCGCTTACAGGTTTTTGGGGATTCCAGGCATGTTATTCAAGCTATGCGCAATGGCAATTTCTACAAGAATGATAAAAGCCAAAGAATTCAGAAAAGAATTAAGCGTCTTGCTCTCCCAAAGGACACACTCTATTATCATGTGCTAAAAGACCATAATTGTATTGCCGACACACTGGCTAATGATGGAGTCAAGTTAAACATGGGGCAAGCCTCTCTTAACAAAGTTTTAACATATCATTTTCTACCTTAATGAAATCACGGTTAAGGGAATTTAATTTTTGGAAAAACTATAGGCTTGATAGCCCCTATCTCCATGGCGAATTTGGCCTTAGTCCTCACTTCCCCCATCGCCACGGCATGGCTCGGCAGTCTCACATCACTCCACGTGCTTTCCTCATGGTTTGCACAGTCCCCACGCTTGGGCATTTACTACCCTAGGCGCCCGTCGGTGATATTGTTTTCAAAATGGAAGGCCCTTCATTCTCTGCTCTCGCCCCGGCTCTGCAAAGCCTCTACATCTCTCAGGAACCCTCAGTGTTGCTCGCAGGCGGTTTACTCTCGGTTGACTGCGAAATGGAAGGCGTAAGGCAAGCCATAGTCATGCTGAGTCGGCTCACCTCTGATATCAAGGTATATCTTTCTAGGACGTATGCTGCAGTCTGCAACACAGAAAATAAAATTGATGAACTAGTTCTGGAAGATAAATATATCCTCTCTAGGCTCTCTTGTCTGGAATCGCGCATGGAGGATATAGACAGGAACATTATTGAGTTAATGGGGAAAGTTGACAGTGTCAAAACGGAAATCTCTGCCTTTGTCTACAAAACACAATGCAGCTGCGTGCAGGAGGCCCCAACAGTAAATCAGGAGATGGTTGAGGCGGCTTCAGTCCATCAGCAGAATTTCGGATAATGGCAGTCTCTTGTTTGCAGGTTCTCTTAGCTGTTTATCTTGAATGTTTTTTTGCCTAAAATTATGTAATCAGTTTGTAAGGGTTTATCCCACCAGTAAAAATAGAGTTTATAGGAAGTCTGAAAGTGTAGAACTCCAGGGGAAAAACACTACAAGCCTTTGCAATTTTCCTTCCTCTGATGCAGAGAGCTGGATTTTGATTTTTGTACTGAATGGCTATGCACAGCCTTTGTTAATATAAACCTTTCACTTGTTTCTGTTTAAAAAAAATAATAACAATATAAGAATTAAGTGATATGTTATAAAACATATGAAGTGATCGATGGTTTAGAATCCCTTGCTAAGTTTCACAACTATGAAGTCAACGAAGTTTTATGACGAGTAATACTTTATTAAGTTGCATGTTGTTAAGAATAAATATAAGAATTAAGTGATATGTTATAAAACATAAAGAGACACATCTTGTGAAAAGTCATGATGTTTTATGAAAGATAAGGACGTGATGTTAGTTAAATTCTTAATGAAGAGACATGACCTTCAAATTTTGAATAGGTTTTCTATATGTTAAACATATAATTAAAATATATGTTAAAGCACGTGAGAGTAAAAAAATATTTAACTTTTTTTTTGAGTAAAAAGTTAAATAAAAAGGATATAAGAGATGTAAATTGAAAATTAAAAAAATGGGGAAAACTTGTTGGAAAGAAATAAAGAAATATTTAACTTTTTGTTGGAGTAAAAAAGTTAAATAAACATATATAAGAGATGTAAATTGAAAATTAAAAAAATGGGAAAATTTGTTGCTGGAAAGAAATAAGTATTTAACCTTTTTGTTGGAGTAAAAAGTTAAATAAAAAGATATAAAAGATAAAAATTGAAAATTAAAACAAAGGGGGAAAATTTGTTGTTGAAAATAAATAAATAAATATTTAACCTTTTGTTGGAGTAAAGGTTAAATAAAAAGATATAATTAAAAAGTGATTTTAAATGAAGAGTCGTGTTTTTAAAAGAGTCACATTGTTTTGAAGAGTTGTGTTATTTCCAAAGAATACACATGACTGTTGGAGATGTATATATATTGAGAAAACAAAGTCATTTGAAATATGTGTCTCTTTTGTGGATGGATAATGAATATTTTAAGAAGCAGGAAGATGGCTCTGTAGTCGAGTTTGTTGAAGAAGACAAAAATAATGAAGATCCAGTATTAAAGAGAGTCTCTATGGTTAAATAATGATGTTGATCTGAAGTAGTATAAAGATCAGAAAAACTGTGTCTGGGGAATGATGAAGATCTGAAGCAGAGCAAGAGTAAAACAGAAGACAAAGACTAGCAAGAAACCAGTGAAGACTTTTGTAGCAGCTACAGTAAGAAGAGGCAGAGACCAGGGAGTGCACAGTCAAGCAGAAGAAGAGAGCAGAATAAAAGACAGAGACCAACAAAGTAAAAAGACAACGAAGATCCTTGTAGTAGCAAGGCAAAGACCAAGTCAAGATAGAAAGAGATAGAAGTTGAAGAAGACTAGAGAAGTATTAATAATATCAAGCAAGGGAGGTAGGGTGGTGCTAGGGTAGGCTACATGCCTGCAAGGGGGGTCTTGGCCTCCTTCCAGTAGTGGCTGAAAAATCAGGGTGTTGGTGTATCCTTGTTTATAGGTACAGGAAGAAACTAGGGTGTGGGTGCATCCTTCAGTGGTGGTTGAGAAACTTGGGGATTGGTGTCTCCAGCAAGTTGTGGCTTGCAAAATTTATTGTAAACATAATTTTGCAGTATAGAAAGTGTTGGTGGTTTACCCAATTGGGGTTCCACGATAAATTCTGTGTTTTTATGTATCTTGTTGATTCCATGTTTTGATTAAATTTTAATAAGTGGTTAAAAGGTAAAAAGTTAACAATACTGATTCACCCCCCCCCTCTCAGTATTGACCAATATTCCATCAGATATTGGAATGATGAATGATTAGGTGTGAGGGAATCAAACCTCTTGTTCTCCAATTTTGTTTCAATTTTCTTAGTATTTGACTTGGACTCAACCCTCTTACTCTCCTTATCCTCTTCTCAAGGGGTTGAATTAAGGAGTCTTAGCTCATTCAAGAGTTTCCCATCCATATCATTGAGATCATCTTTATTGGTCATATTTTGATTCATCACTTTCATCTTTTGTTTCATATTTTGATCCATATTTTGCATTTTCTTTTCTATTTAAGTTTGTGCATGTGACAAATCCACTTGTATCAGTAACCTATGATTTAGTTTGTTATATTTTTTTCTCTAAATTGGATAGTTGGTTATATATTTCTTCACTTTCTTCTTGACTTAGTTGAGTTCCTTGGAGGTTTAATTGTTGAATTTTTTTTGCGGAACCATTTTCCATGTGAGCATATTCTATTTTTTTCTCTTTATCAAACCTTTTGAATCACCCGAAATAGATCTTCCAATCAAAATTTATGCAAATTTCAAGTCAACGTACCTATACAAACCCTGATATGCACGTTGTCTTGCTATCCAAACTTTCTCCAAAAGTATATTTGAAATTTTATCCCCTCTCAAGTCTAAAATTCCAGTATGAATTAGCTTGGTATTTCTTATCTTTAATGTCATATGTTTGACCAAATTTTGATGTGCCAAGAGAATGTTTTTGGGACTTTCCCAAAACTCATTGTTTTTGTCTCTTTCAGGAGAGCAAACTTGTATGATCTACCACGTGTTTAATTTTTCATATATGCTTGTGCTTTTTTTATCAAGTTCACTATGGGCTATCTTCTTTCTAATGAAACTAGTGTAATTCAATTTGGATATCACAAGCTCCAAATACACTAGTTTTAGCCAAAACACCTGTTTGAGACTAATTTTTGGACTAGTCAAAATTTTTAACTTCCACAAACTGTAACTCCGAACTTATAGTGATCCTCTAGTGAACTAGGACTTAAATTTTTATTACATGTACTTTGCTATGTAACCTTAGGATCCTAAAATTTTGTTGTTTGAAATTTCCCCCCCAAAAAGAAGTTATAGCAAAAATGGCTTTGATACCAAATGTTGTGAACCAAGTTCCACAAAAACATAAAATAGTAGTTTCTTGTTGTGATAATGATAAAGAGTCAATGAATAATAAGCCTCTTCGAGGGGGAAACCTCCTTTTACAATATATCCAATGCACAAGACAAGATGAGATGATCTCTAAAACTAGATCTTCTTGGTATATATAGGAGACAAATGGTACAATTGCAATTAAGGTTCTAGCCAACCAATAAAGACAACACTAATATAATAATAAAAATGTAATGTCACAATATATAGAGCTCAGCAATTTACAAATAAGAGGGATATAAATAAGTTAAGGAGTCTCAAGGTGTAATTGAATCTCACATTAAACAATGGGCAAAGTATGTCATCCTTTGGAAGTGTATTGCGAGGTTTTCTTGTGAACCCTAGGTTCAAGCTTATACTATAGGTAATTCCTATGAAATGCACACTCTTTTTTGTGTGATATTAACTATCATGGTAATTTACTATCATGGTACGACCCATGAAAGTCATAATTCACTTAGAAAAAATAAATTAGGAAAGGGTAAAAAGAAAGTTTGACCTAGTCGAGCTAGAGTTGATGAAGTGCCTCGCTTTTACTTCAGACTTGGATTATTATGCTATGTTACTTTTTTTGGGCATTCAATGACGAATGACTCGACCATGTGTAGAAACTAGTACTCAATGAATAAGTTGAATGTTTGAAGCTATATGCTATGAATGAGATGAAACGATGATTAAATGGATATAATTATATTTATGTATATCATGTACTTTTGACGGGTTGTCAAGTTTGATAAGGAAAGATAGGCACATGCGGCACCAAGGTTGCCTTGGTACCGCGTAGATTCTAGATTGAGACGAGTATCCATGACAGGTGATGTTAACTTGATATAATATATTTGATATAAATTAATACATTATGATTTTGCTTTGAAAAAATTGATGTGCGTAGTTTTTCATGTGCAAGTACACGATCGTGATTTCCAATCGATCCACATCAGGTAATGGGGATGAATGGGAAGAAACGTAGTAGGACTAGTTATTACTCCATGTGACGAGTTGAGAAAAATCAAGATAGGGTTTTGCTCGTCAGACGCATGTTTCCATGAGGGTTGGCCGTGGATTCGGTCACTCATGAGGATTAGACTGGGGGCACACAATAAGGACTTGACCTTATTCCCCAAGAACCACGAATCTCTCAACATGGTGGACGTGACTAAGTTAACATGGTCTCAACCATCGCACTAGTCCTCACCACGAAAGAGGGATATTTGAAGGACATGCGCGAAGCATGGCACCCTCGATATGCCCGTCGTAACACATCACATAAATAAAGTAAATGCTATGGGTAAAGGGTAATCATTTTAAAAGAAACGAAAATTATTTTTATTAATCATGAGCAAATAAGTTAATCATAATTTGTGAAATATAATTAGAATTAACTTGTACAAAAAGAAATAAATTGAAATTATTAGAGTACGGCTAAATGAACTCCAAGCACACACCCACTCTATTAGGAGAAATGGAGGAATCAAAGGAATCGTGATTAAGAAAATCTAGGAAAATAGGTGAGAGTAAATCTAATTAAATAATTGGAAATTTTGAAATTTTGAGCAAAGTGACAGATGAGTGGGTGAATAATTAAACAAAAGGTAACTAAGATATTCTTAATTTTGCATGTGGGAGGCACATGGCAAGAATCTCAAACCTATAAAGAGGAGAGGTGAGCATGAAGCTCACACATCTTTTTCTCTATTGTTGGATGGCATAGATTATGCCCTTTTTATTCGGTGGTTGCTGAGAGTGTGATTCGTCATTGGACGAACGATGTTGGGAGCCCTTTAGTGTGATCTATGATCCTTGACATCGCTAGTAGATCTTCTAATTGCATTCAGCCCCATTGCGGCTCTGGGGTCCCAGGGGAAGAAGAGTATCCATTAGGAGCAGTAGGGTGGTTTCCGGTGGACATATGACATTTGGCAATCAAAGTGTGGACTTGCGGCGGATCTTCGACAACCTTCCTCAACCTTCGACACTCGCAACAATATTACGGGTCAACACAACTTATTTATGGTTTCTTTATTTTGGTTGGTTAATAGTGGTTGTACGGTTGTTTTATGTTAGATCCACCGTTCGATTTAAAATGTTATTTTTTAGTTTATAGATCCATGGATGATTCAAAGAAAAAAAAATCTTGTCGGTTTATTTCTAGATCTGTTATCTTCAATATGTGCATGGTTACTTAGCGGGTTTAGTAGGGCCTCTGGAGGGTCCCTACAATTGAGCATGCCTTTGTGGATTTGGGTCATTAAGGACCCGAAGTGAAGGACCCTAACTATGTGGGTGAAATGATAGGTCCAGAGCCCAAGATAGATATTGACTAGTAGGATAGTGTGCCAAATAGGTTCCCCAAAGGTTCTAGCAAAGTCAAGCCAATGACCAAATGATAGTGACAATAGTGGAGAAAATATGGGACTCTTCGTAAGTATTGGATATCCCAAGGAGGTTGCACATCTGGGTTTAGGTAGGGTAACTCAAAGGAGAGTGACCCAACACAAAAGAGCTTGTGTATGAATAGATAGAGGTTTCAAGTTCATCAATATGTGGTTCATGTATGGAAAAATCACAAACTAGGTCACACCATTGTATGCCCAAGTGGCTATGTATATTTGAGTACTAAATTATGAAATCCATACCCTACATATTGCCTCGTTGCATAAGCTATTATCCATAATATGGGATAGTAGTGCATTGTAAAGAAGGAGAAGAAAACAAGAAATAACAAACATAGCATGGGATAATGCTTTTTCATCCTAAGGGAACTAGTCATATGTTAGGTCATGATTCCTAAATCCTGTGTGAAGACTTGCATGTCCTGATAATCGACACAAATAAAATCCACAAAAGTCTCTTACATAGGCAATATGATATCAAGCACATATAAGACAAATAGAAAGAAAGATCAAGAGGAAACAATACATCTGAATTAGAGAATACTAGAAGAGGAGACAAACATGCCTTATTACTATGAAAGTATTGTAGCAACAAAACTTTGAATTGTAGGTGCTAAAATAAGACAAGAAGCATCAAACCTAACTATGCAAGTACAACAACAAAATCTAGTATATGAAAGTAAATGATGAATTGAAATTGATGAGGGATAAAGTGAGAGGACAATACCCGCACTTACTTAAGCATAAGCGACTTGATGCAAGTGAATGAAGGGAGTAAGTTTTTTGTCTACTAACAGGGGTCAAAATATTTCCCTAAGAGGGGTTAAGGGGAAAGGAATTGTCAATTTCATGGGATGGATTGCAACTAATACCAATGCCCAAAAGCCCAAAGATGGTCATTTAAGGTTTCATTTGAGACAAAACTTCATTAAACTTGGCAATGCATGCATTGTGCATCCCTTCAAGAATTGGTATTATTGAAAACAATCTCGAGTCATCAACAAACATCCTAACAAAAATCCTAGGAGGAAGTCAATCCAACTATCATAGAAACAAAATAGTAATTAGATTGTGGGGCATAAGAGTGTCTACCATACCTTGACTCATCTACTTGTTGGTGGCATAACATCATGGGGTAGGAATTCTTCAAACATGTTGTTAACAAAGATAACTACTTCCACATTCTTCTATCTAGGATTGTGGAGAATTTGATAGGAGGCGAAAGAGGATATTGGCTCCTGTGCAATTGGAACAAATGACTCTAGGATGATGCTGCAAATTCCTAAATCCCATTGAGTTGTTGGACAACTTTGAGGGAGTATGAGAAGAGAGTAACATGAGAAACTCTAAGGGACAAAGTGTCACCCAAAGCACCGATATTTTTTTTTGTAACTTGGGGAATCGACAACTGAGGCTGAGCTCATACTCACATGACACGCGGTCGATTCCAATCCACTACCACTATACCCCTAGACGCACCAATGCCGTCTCACACGTGGCACATAGGGTTAATCAATGTTTTGACATTGGGACGTCATAAGGAATGCCTGGAGAATGCACCCTATGGAAAACTAATCTACATCTCGGGGGTTTCCCAAAGCACCAATATTTCTAAATACTCAACGAAGTTATTTCTCCCCTAAGGCCTTTGTAGCTATCAAAGGCCTTAGGTTTCCTTTACTCCCTCCATCCATGTGAACAATATTGTGTACAACAGAGCATAAACATCTCACATCTCTAGTCTAACACACTCAAATATATAAATCCATTTGGTCTTGTTCCTTCACTTGGAGCATTTCATAAATTATGATTGAGGAATAGGGAAATTTTGAATTGAGAATCATATTGGATCAACTGAATGCTGATTGCAAAGGTCCCAATGACTCTAACACTGCATCTATGTATTCGGAGGTCCAATGGAAATACTTACAAAAAATAAAAACATAAACCAAGTAAGGAGTTCATTTAAAGAAGAATGAGGATGAAACATTGTGAAGTAACCTCAACGAATAGGAGTGGGAAGCTTAGTAATAAGGCTTTCCCCTAAAGAGAGAAAATGAGGGAAAAGAGAGTATGATCTAAGATATTAATCTCTTATGAGGAGAATGGCACTGATTTTTAGAAGAAGAAAAACAAACAATAGAGAGGGAGAGCGCTATGCGGGTGGCATGAGAGTAAAAAAGGTAAGAAAGAATCTCACGATGGAGGTGAGAGCCACAAGACTAGCGTGGCTTACATAAATGAACAAAAAGGAAAGCACGACTCCAATTAAATTAACATGGGTGAGTGACAACTTACATCTAAAATTTAAGGGAAATCAACCGATGAGGCTTGTTGGTTGTACTCATGAAACTCATGGAGAGTGGGGGCTCATAGACTCTTCTGTTTTCATAATAATTCTTAAAAGGGCCATAAAGAGTATGAGGTCCTCAAGAGGAAAATAATAAAAAGAGGAATAACAAACTACACCTTTGCAGAATGTTGAACATCCCCTATGATATTTCGTTGAAAACTAGCACAATTATGCTTTTTCAGGTACGGTGATTCCAATTTTTTTTCCCAAAAAACACGTATAACATGGTAAAGAAAAGGGCACCAAGAAATTTACTTTCACTTTTTACCTCTGATAAGAAAACTCACTCATCAAGAAAATGGAAGCTATTTGGATCACCATTTAGGCCCACCCTCCCCAAGCCCCAAATTGGATGAGTTCAACGGTACGAGTATCCAATGCTCATATCCCCCAATTTTCTTTGGAAATTGGGGCATCCAGATTCTCCTCCATTTGCCAAATGAAGGAGAGGAAGTTTACTTGAATTTATTGAAAAATTGAAAAAGAACCAAAATGTTACAATGACTAGGAGTATGGTAAACTCTACTAGGAGTAAGGTAAATTCTAGATGATTTGTATATTTTTTATGCTTTTTGTTAAAATTCGGTTATGTGATTTGTTGCTAAAATTATGATTTTGATTGTTTAAATAGCAATTTTTATTGCAGTGGATTCAATGTCCTTTTGATTGGAAAAATCATTTTTAAAATGCTAAAGAGGAAAGGAATATGTACAAATTACTGAGTGATATGACTAATTCTTTATTTTGGTATCGTTTTTGTCCTCTGTAGAAAAAAAAAAGAAAGAGGAAAGAGGAAAAGAATATGTACAAATTAGCGAGTGGTATGACTAATTCTTTATTTTGGTATCGTTTTTTCCCATATGTAGAAAAAAAAAGAAAGAGGAAAAGAATATGTACAAATTAGTGATAATTTCTTTGCTCACTTGCAACTGTTGTCATGGTTCCATTTGTATTCAAAGCTTTTTCTTTGGAAGTTGCCCAAGGCAATCCTTGGCTTTCTTCGTTACAAATCCAAGTTCAATGTTCCTTGGCTTTCTTCGTTACAAGTCCAAGTTCAATGTTCTACTCTCATGGATGTGGCTTTGGCATTCATATAAGGCAAAATCCCTCCCTCCTCTAAGATGATTATATCAAATTTACAATGCTACACAGACAGAACTAGAAAGATGGTCCAAAATATTATTTTAGATTAATATCCTGAAACTCCATGGAGGCATCCTGTGCATAGTTAACGCCGATGTGAGCTGACCCAATCGAAGGCCTCTTCCATTGCTCTGACAAGCATGTCATCTATGGGTGTTGCAGCAGCATGATGATCATTTATGGGTGTTTCAGCAGCAGCATGATCATCTGAGTTTGCAGGGGGTCTTCCTAAGATATCGAATCTGCAGACAGGGCAGAGGGCATGAGATTTGATCCAAGGCATCAAGCAATCCGAATGAAATCTGTGATTGCAAGGCAGACGGAGGAGCTGCTGCCTGGGCGCAAACTCGTCCAGGCAAATCGAGCAGCTGGTGTGATGACAATCTTTCTCGTCCCAGCAGCCCCTTTCCTTGCTTTTTTTGGGAGGCCAGTAGATCTCTTTTTTCAGTTTTTTCATGGCCGTATCGACTTCGGCTGGCGTTAGTCCTCGACTGCTGTTGTGGGATCTATGAAGGGGGGAGGCCATCACGAATGCTCGCAGCGCCGGGCTCATCCTGGGATCTCCCTGTCGCCAAAACATCTGGTCGTCCTCTATATTGGTCCACCGTAAAGGAGAAGGGTGCACTGGTAACCTGTAAACAGAAATAAAAGGCTCACTTCAAATGCCATATTTATTCATTCTGCAGATCCAGTTCAATGCTATTATTATTCATTCATTCTGCAGATCCAACTGAATGCTATATTTATTCATTCTGCATGTGCAGTTGAAAAGGGATTATAATTGGCGTTTGGTGCAGTTGAGAAAGAATTGTAATTGGGGTTTAGTGAAGTCATTCATTCTGCAGATCCAACTCAATGCTATATTTACTCATTCTGCATGTGCAGTTGAAAAAGGATTATAATTGGGGTTTTGTGCAGTTGAAAAAGGATTGTAATTGGGGTTTAGTGAAGTAGTCGAGGAGGAAAGTTATTACCCAAGTTCGAATCTCGCTTACAGTATGTGTGGTAATAAAAGCTGAACTCATGGCAAGGCCTTTCCCACTTCACTAGCAGTCGGGTAAAATTAAATCTCATGATTCCTTCATCTGCTCCAGATAATCCCTACACTTGGTAGTATAAACAGCAAGACAGCAAGGTCAAACAGCTGGGAAATGATGCTTGATTTCCCCGTGAAACCTGTCTGTATGTTCGGCTGGGCTGGAAATGGTGAGGTCATTCACGACTCGAAGAATCTTCAATAGTAAATCCTGCCTGGAACTTTGATTTTCTCATTCCCTGGTACGGTCAACACTCGCTTGACCGAAATGGAACTATCGAGAAAAGTAGCCTATCTTAGGCTTTGGTTCGGTCAGTTGTTCGAGGATCGTAGGTGTTTGAGGACTGGCTATAGAGCTTCCCGCTCGGCCCGACCTATAGATAGTTGCCCCATCAGGGTATACGGTAATAAGGAAGTAGGGTTAGCCGGGTTTAAAACCTTTCAGCAGCTTACCGAGTTGATCCACTCGAAGTAGCAGCACCTAAAGCAACAGAGCCTATCCCAGCCCTTGCACGGTTCCAGAGCTAGATGTTTACCCATAAGCGAAGGCCTAAGTAAATGCAATTGAACCAGCAACGACATAAGTAGTAGCAATTGACACACGGAGCAAGCATTTCAAGCAACAGAGAAAGCAAGGGCAAAGCTGGAGGCAGTAATTGAAGCTGCCGGCCTTGAACCAGCCATCCTCATAATTTTTAGAGCCGTAACCCGCGGAAGCACACGCAGATTCAATCGAAACCCCAAATGCTGCATTTGATCTCATTGATTACTTAATTTAAGCAGCAACTAGAACAGGGGCAGGGGAATCAGGGCGAAGCATCGAGGGCAGAGACAAAGGTAGCTAAAGCAGCGATTGCATTTAATCAACCCAAGCATCTTGTGGCCTCTTAAACTGCCGAGCAAGAAAACCCCTGAGACTCGACCATAGAAAAGCTTAAAAATAATATCCTTAGGGAGGGCTATCTGAAATGAACTGGACTTGAAAGAAAGGTTGCTTACTAATGAAAAGGAAGCGATTAATGCGTCTTTAAAGGAATGGAATGCGCGCATCTCATAGTTCATGGGTTAAAAAAATATAAAAATCCCAGTCTTGCTTCCAAACTTGAAAGGAAGATGAATTTCATTTAAAAGAAAAATATAAAATGATTGAGCTCAGGCATACCTCTCCAGGTTGAAAGGCCCAGTTCGAATCCTCTCTTCAAACAGTTCCCATGGATCATATGGCCGTGTCTGCGTCCCCTGCAATAATCAGAACACCCAATTTTTTTTTCTAAAATCTCAAGCAACAAGGAAGACAGGCAATTCATAATCTCATATCGTAACAAATTTCAATCAACCAAAAGAAAAATAAAAGAAACGGTGGATCAAGAAGTAAGAATAAGCATGTGAAACCGTGATAGGTCGCCTGCCCCTGTCGAAGCTGGGTGACCAGGGAACTCCCTGCTCGTTTCTGGTAACTCCTCTGCTCGTATTTTGCCCCATCTTTTAGTGAATGTTGCAGAGAATGTCTGAAAATTTCTGCGACCCGGGGTTCCGGACCAGAGTAGGTACCTAGCAATTTCCTCTATTCACTCGCCTGTCACGTTTCAGGTTCCCGTCTGTACTGCCATTTTTTAAAATCTTTTGCAGCCTTTTCGGTGGGTGTTGGCGAATCATTTCCTGACAAATTCAATGTGCTATTCTCATGGTTGCTGGCATTTGGCGTTCCTTTGTAGACTAGGTAGGCTGTGAGCAGTGAAAGAGAAATTAGAGATTCCCTATATTATATTCCCTACAGCTTTGCATTTATTTCAATAATTTTCTATGCCATTACTATTTATATATTCCAAGACTATTGCTCACCCTATAATGGCATACTTTGTGGGCTGTTCTTTGTCTGACCCTATGTACCATGTTTGTGGCAACCTATTTTGTTTTACTTGCAGTCTTACCTAATACACCAAATAAATAGTCTTACGGGCCATGATATGGATTAAGTGTTGAAAATATTGTAAGAATTTTCAATTTCCTATATTAAAATAAAATTCTCTCTCTATATATAAAAATAAGAACACTAACATCTTTGCAATTTTCCAAGTAGAATCTGAATGAGAGTATAAGCTATTGTGATATACATGAATGCAAGAGATAAGAACAAAACTAAACGTCTAATCTAAATGCTTGGTCTAAAATTGATTTGTCTCATTGCACTTTACAGAGTAAGATGTAACAAGATACGATGGCATTTTGTTACTTTTAATCTTCATTATCCAAATGGAAATCACCTTTATCAGTCTCACTTTAAAAAAAGAAAGTTACCAACGATAAACACGACATATAAATAAAAGCAAGAATGTGTGCTTAACATTATTAGGCAAGATAAAAGTTATTAACAATTGAATATGTGCTTAGCATCAATATTAGTGAGAGGGATTGTAATGTTGTTCATTATTTTTTCTTCTTTGAAGCTAACCATATTCAACTTTTAGAGTATTAAGATCAAAAGTGATATGCTAGATTAGCAAGAAATTATATATGACCATGTTAGAGTTCCACTTTAACTTTTCTAACTCTTTAACTTTTCTAGTTAGGAGAATATGTTGTTACTTTATGTATTGGGTCATTTTTATAAATAGGGCCCATAAGATACTCAAGTATGAGATCAAGATAGTAAAGTGTGAAATCAATGTAAGTTGGTTTTATTAAAGTAAGTCCACTAGTTAGTGGTTATTGTTAATTTTTTATTTTTAATTCAGAGCTGTAATAATACTTGAAATCAAATAACAATCATACACATAAGTAATTATATTTAACACATGAATTTATCTTGGGAAATCCTCTATGACTTGAGGGAGAAAACACCAGAAAACTTTTCTTAGTATATTGATAGATAGCACAAAATGTCTTTTACGTCAAGCACCCCCGGTGCAATTACAGGGCAAGAGAAAGATAAAGAAGAGAGACTCAGAATAATATCTTGCACAAAGAAAAGCACGTTTCCTTCAAAGGGAGAAGAGAATTCGCTTCACATTGAATTCATCAATCATGTATAACATATTTATACATTTTTCAAATGCAATGGCTTCTATTTTTATCTTCCGACTTCATGATGAACTCGCCCTCCATGTGGATGCATCAATCTTGCATGAAGAAGTGCGCCCCACTTCTCATGTAGTGCATTAAATCACTGAACTAATTCTTAGGATGAACTCGCTCCTTAACTGAAAGCTTGCCCACTTAGTTAGGTGGCTAACTTAAGTGTCGTCATGCAAGTGTCCAAGTGTTGTCTTTTAGTTTAACATAAGTGTCGTCAAGCAATAACACTTAGTTAACTAGATCTTCTTTGTTATCACTTAGTTAACTCTCTTAACTGATTCTTTTTTGTTAACATCACTGTAGTGATCAATTCAAGTTTTGTCTTTAGATTTACTGAAGTCTTCAGTGAAGTTTAACAATTCAAATTCTCTCATATCTTATCACATCTTATCTTTATCTCTTGTCTTATCTGCATGGTCCACATGTGCCAGCTTAATTATCATATCAAATATTGTTCTACTATCGTTCCAAGTGGTTATATGCTAAAGTAATTCACTCTAGAGGTGGTCAATCTCTAGATGAGACTTAATAGCTCAACCATGGTTAGTAGTACATCACACACCATATATGATTTGACATGCAAATCATCACCTCAACACATGAGGCACCACCTCAACACATGAGGATCTGTCTTGACACATAAGACCTTAGCCTTGACTAGAAAGGCTATACAACATCATCACTTTGACATACAAAGCACTTGCCTCAACACATGAAGCTTAACCATTCTTGAGTCCAACTCAAGATTCTTCTCCAAGTTTCCTGAGTCCAACTCAGGCTCCTGTAAGGCAGTACCTCGACACACGAGGCTCGATCTTGACACACAAAATTGACCTATAGAAAGACTCATGATGTTGTAACTTTAACACTCCCTCTCAACAAGGGAGGCATTCTTTTCCATGCCAAGCTTGTCTCGAAAGTATCTATACTTCATCATGGAAAGAGGCTTAGTCAACAGATCTTCAATTTTCTCACCAGTAGCAATGTACTGAAGTCTTATGGCATCTCTCTGGACCATGTCTCTGATGTAGTGATACTTCATCTCAATGTGTTTTGATCTGTCATGAAACACATGATTTTTTGAGAGCTTTATGCAACTCTGATTGTCAGAGTAAATGATAGTAGTCTCAAGCTTCTCACCGAACAACCCAACAAGTATCTTACTGAGCCACACAACTTCTTGGAAGACAGTACTAGCTGCACTATACTCTGCTTCTGTAGTACTCTGGGCTACAAAGCCCTGCTTCCTGCTGGACCAAGAGATCATAGTTGATCCCAAGCTAAAACAAAATCCGGATGTATGCTTTCGGTCCACAATAATACCACCCCAGTCGAAGTCGACATATCCAAGTAACATCACTCCATCACTGGAGGCATATCTGAGTCCATAAGTAATAGTACCTTCGACAAACTTCTAGACCAAGAAAATAGTGCCTGATACCTAAGTCTTTCATTTTGAACTCAGATTAAGCTCCCTCTTGCACCAATCTATCTATTGCTCCTCTCCAGTAAGGAACAAGTCATGAACATAGAGAACCAAGATCAATGGATGGTTCTTCACAACCTTGAAGTATAGTTTGGGGTTAGCTCCACTTTTGGAGAAGCCCAAACTCAAAAGATAGTTGTCAATCCTCGAATACCAAGCCCTCGGGGCCTGCTTAATCCCATACAAGGATTTCTTAAGTTTGCATACATGGGACTCCTTCCCATGAATTACAAACCCCTCATGTTGTTGTAAGTATACCTCTTCCTCAACCTCACCGTTGAGGAAGGTAGTCTTCACATCCATTTGGTGAAGCTTCCAACCCAAAAATGAAGAAAGGGAAATCATGGTTCGAATAGTAGTGTACCTGGCCACATAAGCGAATGTCTCATCATAGTCTATGCTAATTTTTCAACATTTAATTCAATCTGATATAGGATCTTAACTGAGAGAAAAACATGTACAACATATCAAACACAAGAGACAAGAGACACAAAGCATTTCACCGGGGAAAACCAAGAAGGTGAAAAACCCCGCAACTTCCTGAGAGATAGAATGAGCATCAATACAAAGATCAAACCCCACAACAAGAGATATTCTCCTAGCAGTTGCTCCTCCTCCACTTGTGCGCACTCCTCCTCTATCTCACTAATGCGAAGTGAGCGAGTGTGTGAATAAACAAATAAGAGAATCACACTCTCTATTTATACTTTACTTTGACTTGCCTTTTACTCTAACTGGGACGAACTCCCTTAGGAGAGTTTAATAACCCATTATCACTTGTCACTGGGTCGACCCCATTAGGGTGGTCTAATAACCCTTTGACCCACACAACTCATACAGGGCCGACCCCACCAAGGTGGTCTAATAACCCATCAAATATAAGTTGCAACACTTACAATAATACTTGCGACACTTGCAAATACAAATGACGACACTTCCAATTGGAGGAATGATACATCTCCGTTGGGGATACAATAAAGTACAAATGTAATACATACAATATACCAGTGAATATCTTCCGAAGTTACAAATACATCAACAGTCCCTCTTAAATAGGAAGGTATTCTCTTGACACAAGTCATCAATACATATAGACACAAGTCTTCAATACTGCAGCTGGATCATCGTCACTGGATCATTGGAGCATCATCATCACTGTTGTTGTACTCTTCATCTTGATCACTGGTGCTATCTCTCAATTCTTCTCATCATAGGAAGTTCTACATAGCCAGCCCTTTTTCATGTTGGATGTAGGCCTAGCCTCCTATAGGTCTTCATCATCTCTGGCCATCCTGTGGAATGTGCGTCAACAAAACCTTGAAAGAGCATCCCAGGACTTTTACGAGCACACAACTCAACCCATCAGATCTCCCAGGATCTTTTACGTGTGACCAACACAAAACCTTGAAAGAGCATCTGAGCTCAAACTATCGGATCTCCTAGGATCTTTTCTACGTGGTCAGGCAAAACCTTAAGAGAGTGTCTTGCAACCTGCAAGATCTCTAAAGAGCATCCCAGGACTTTTACGAGCACATAGCTCAACCTATCGGATCTCCAGGACTGATTACATGCCTCCTGTAGCAAAACCTTGAAAGAGCATCCGAAATCAAACTATCGGATCTCCCAGGATCTTTTCTATGCTACCTGTAGCAAAACCTTGAAAGAGTATTCGAGATCAAACTATCGGATCTCCCAGGATATTTTCTATGCTACCTGCACAATCTGTCCACGGCCACGGAGTATCGACATGATACTCATGATCCACCTGATCATTCTCGCACGGAGCATCCTCCTGATGCTCATGATCATATTGATCATCATCATACAATACATCATCCTTATGTACAACATCTGGAGCATTGACCTGATGCTCATCACATATGATCGTCCTGATCATCATCATACAATACATCATCTTGATGTACAACATCTGGAGCATCGACCTGATGCTCACCACACATGATCGTCATGATCATCATCATAGCATCATCTTGATACATATCATCACATGATCATCCTGATCATAATCACAGCATCGTCCTGATGCATATCATCTGGAGCATTGTCCTGATGCTCATCACACATGATCGTCCTATTCAGATCATCTCATCGCCCACGAAGCACAGCTCAGGTGCACATCATACAACACTTACACCACCGACATGGGAGAACACATCTACCACCATTCAGGGAAGGCTCGAGCCCTTACTTTTTCACCATGGTAGAAGACATCTACCACCATGTGAAAAATGGCTTCAGCCCTTACATCTACACCATGGGAGAACACATCTACCACCATGTGAGAATGGCTCCATCCCTTACATTTGCACCATGGGAGAACACATCTACCACCATGTGAGAATGGCTCAGCAATTACATCACGACCATGGGAGAATACATCTACAACCATGTCATAAAAGCCCATGTGCATCTACGTCTTCCGGACTCATCACTTCCCCTTGGAAGGAACCTCGATCTGAAGTACACCAAGCCTCTTTATGAAGTACTCGAACTTCACTCTAGCTAGTGGTTTGGTCAACACATCTGCAATCTGCTCATCCGTCGCAACATACATGAGCTTCACTGCTCCTCTCTGCACCATATCCCTGATATAGTGATATTTGACCTCAATATGCTTTGACTTGTCATGGAACATTGGGTTCTCTGACAACTTCACACAACTCTAGTTGTCACAATAGATACAAGTAACATCTAATTGGAGATCAAATAAATTAGACAGTAGATTCCTTAGCCATACTGCCTCACAACTAGCCAAACAAGCTGCGACATACTCTGCTTCGGCTGTACTTAGTGCTACACAGGATTGCTTCCTGCTAAACCAAGAGATCACACCTGATCCCATACTGAAGCAACACCCCGAAGTGCTCTTCCTATCTGCATCATTTCCTACCCAATCTGAATCAACAAAACCCTCCAGGTTAACCTTTTGATTCACATCATACTTGAGCCCATAATCAACCGTACCCTTCAGGTACCTCAGAATATGCTTTACAACAATCAGGTGAACATGTCTAGGATCCATCAGGAACTGGCTCAAGGTGTTCATGGCAAAGCAAATGTATGGTCTCATGTTCGTCAGGTACATCAAGGACCCAATCATCTGACGATACATCGTGGCATCAACTGACTCTGATGAAGCATCACTTAATAGCTCTAGGTTCGATGCCATAGGTGTGGCCATGGTCTTGTAGTCCATCATCCCGAACCGCTTTAGGATCTCTACTGCATACTTCCCTTGTCCAAGGAAGATTCCATATATACTCTGCCACACCTCCATACCTAGAAAGTAATGCATCATACCCAAGTCCTTCATCTTGAACTCGGCAACAATCTTCCTCTTCGTGTCGGAAATCAACCTATCCTAAACAGATCATCCACATACAATAGGGGTATCACTGGATTTCCTTTCTCAACCTTGTAGTAAAGGTTGGAATCTGCTTTACTCTTTGTAAAGCCCAAATTGGATAGGAAGCTGTCTATCCTGCCGTACCATGTCCTGGGTGCTTGATTTAAGCCATACAAGGATTTCTTTAACTTGCACACATATGACTCCCTGTCATGTGTCTCAAAATCGAGTGGCTTCTCCACATACACTTCCTCTTCGACTACACCATTCAAGAAAGCTGTCTTGACATCCATCTGGTGTATCTTCCACTTCATTACTGTAGCTAGAGAAAGTACTGTTATGATGGAAGTTTATCTGGCTACAGGTGCAAAAGTCTCTTCATAATCTATCCCTTATTTCTGGGAGAAGCCACGAGCCACAAACCTTACCTTGTATTTCTCTATGATACCATCTGCAGCATGCTTGATCTTGTAGATCCACTTGGAAGTCACAATAGACTTCCCTTCTGGTCTTGGGACCACATCCCAAACATCATTCTTCATGATCGATTGGTACTCCTCGATCATGTCATCCTTCCATTACTGCATCCCGGATCCTGGGAACTTCAGATTCTTTAATATCTTCAATAGATAGTTTTCTTGAACTTCGTTGCCAGAACAAATGTTGTAGTTGAGTCTTCATTGCTTGTTCTTCGAAACAAGTCTCTCTTGTAGGTGATGGTACACAGTCTTTCCTACAAGACAAGTTCAATTGCATGATTAGAAACATTTCATAGATTTCAGAACAAATTCTTACACATAAAGGCATATGCCATACAGTCATGCAATTATCTTAGCCAATGCGTCAATACAACATTTATCCATATCCCGTAACTTTCTAGATGCCTTCCATCTCTACCAGAACATTGTTAAGAGTGTGCACAACTCCCAACATGTTAGCAAAGAGGTTTCATTCTAGATAAGTAGCAATGGAATGTTGTACATTACCATAGGCCACTTACCCATTACTATGTTAGTAGTGTCTTGTTCATTAATGCAACCTTTTCTAAAATGCATAATATACATATTAAATCTAGGAACATAAGTATGTACATGACTGAACAAAATCATATATACAAGAAATGACAATTTAAATGCTTATCTTTGTTTGCTTGTTGGGTGGACTCCCTCTCAATCTTTGCTTCCTTGCAGGAACTATTGGAGTGAGCTCCCTCTCGGTCTTTGCTTCCTTGCAGGAACTACTGGAGTGAGCTCCCTCTTGATCTTTGCTTCCTGGATCATCTGTCTTTGAAATTATATCCATCCTGGACCACTATGCATGCTTAAGTGTGCACTAGTGTCATCCTCAAGATCTCATACATAATCATACATGCATTAGTATAATCTCAATACTATCAAAACAATATGATTCTAAATAATCTTAAACATGTATGGTTATGGTCATTTCATACACAGGTAATTTATCACAAGCGTTAGTATTCAAGGTTTCAGGGAGGACTTCTTTTACTCATGCATATTCTTATATGACCATAGGACTCTTCATTAAGAAGCATAATATGCATAAACCTATGATTACTCAAACTTATAACTTCATGAATAATCATTATCAATCATAAAAAAAGTATACTTATATATAAGATCCTAACACAAGGTAGGATTCTAACTCGATATAGGAAACATACCTGGATTATCATGTTTTCTAGTTATGTCTAACATACCCAAACAATGTCTTCTTTGTTCTTGTCCATGATTTGTGCTAGTAACCTGCATATCTCATAAGTTAAGCATTGTAGAACCAAATTATACATACCTCGTAAGTAGAGCTTTTGTGTGATCAATGGCTATGTATGAGTCTTTTTCTTCATGTCACCATGGTCCTATGTTCTTGATCTAGAACTTGATTTGTCTTTCTTGATGTACCTTTCATGTTAGCGGACAACATCATCCTCATACAACACCACAGTGCATTAGTATAATCATAAGTGTCATAACCTTAATCAATGAATGTCTTCTATCATTCACATGCATTCATACTTTTACTAAGGTGATAAGACAAGTCTAAAATTAATCAAGATTGTACTAACCTCAATAATATGAAGACAAACATATCATAAACTTAATCATGAACATATTTCAAAACATACCTGAATCTCCTCAAGTCATACCTATTGAGATTGCTTGTAGTCTTCTTATGTAAGGCCTTAGCCTCATCTCCTTCTGGAACTGGAATCTATTCACTTATGTAGGTGTCCAAATAATTCTCTTCTAGGATTAACCCAATCCACTTTGATTTGATGAAGCTAGATCTGGAGCTGGCTAGGGTTTGACAGAGAAACCCTAAAAAGTGAAACTTTGAATTTCAAACTTCTGATTGGATGAAAAGATGCCTTGCTGAGTTGATCAAGATGGCATAATTAAATTTTGAAATCTCCAAAATTTGACCCCTCAAAATTGACTTTGAAAGTTTCGAATCTGTAGCTTCTATCAAATTTTGGTTTTCTGGTCAAAATCCCGAACTAGGGTTTGATAGAGCCCGAGGTTCTACCCAACCAAAAACTTCGATCTTGGTCTCTAAATTTTGATTTTTCTGAGGAGAATCCAGCCGTGGTGTCAGATTCAAGAAATTACAACTTTCTCCAAAACCCTAATTTCCTGCAGCAGTGACAAACAAAAATTAAAGTGCTCAGAATCCAATTCCGTTTGGACAGAAATATATGCCATATTGTTTCTGATGTATCTTTGAAATTTCGGATCCTCACGGTCTGAAAATTTGGCCTGTGGTAGACTGACCTGTCATCTTTCCAACTCCATAGATCTGAGCTCAAATGGATTCTCTGAGAGAGAGATATGCCAAGTGTCGCAACGTGACCTGTTTATAGGATGAAACAGTATAGAGAACTTGTACGACATGCCACATGTCACTGTTTCAACTTCGGCCTCTCAAACACGGAACTGTGAAACTACAATCTGTTCCCTAACTGTCACTTTTTACGGAATTCCATTTGAAGCTTCCTAGCCCAAGATATGACCTTTTTTCCTAGGTCACCAGTTTAGGACTGCATTCTGGAAGAGGAGGAAACCCTAACTTGTACAGATCATATATCACAACGTACAACGAATCTAAGGCTGTCCTTCAGACACAAGGTACATGGACATTTCATCTTCAACCTGTAAAAGTTTCAGATCCTGAACCTTCACCAAAATGGCGTTATAGAGAAAGTGCCACGATGACTGGTTTTTACTATACCAAGCCCTAGCTTCCAATTTGTCGCAAGTGCAACAAGTGTCATAAATGCCATACCATGCCTTCCTTTAGGATAGATTTGATACCATGTTAGTTTTTCAGCATTTAATTCAATCTGATCGAGGATATTAATTGAGAGAACAACATGTACAACATATCAAACACAAGAGACAAGAGACACAAAGCATTTCACCGGGGAAAAACAAGAAGGTGAAAAACCCCACAACTTCCTCAGAGATAGAATGAGCATCAATACAAAGATCACAAAGATCAAACCCCACAACAAGAGATATTCTCCTAGCATCTTCTCATCCTCTACTTGTGCGCACTCCTCCTCTCTCTCACTAATGCGAAGTGAGTGAGTGTGTGAATGAACAAATGAGAGAGTCACACTCTCTATTTATACTTTACTTTGACTTGCCTTTTACTCTAACTCGGCTGACCTCCCTTACGAGAGTCTAATAACCCATTATCACTTGTCACTGGGCTGACCACACTAGGGTGGTCTAATAACCCTTTGACCCACACAAATCATACAGGGCCGACCCCACCAAGGTGGTCTAATAACCCATCAAATATAAGTTGCGACACTTACAATAATACTTGCGACACTTGCAAATGCAAATGACGACACATCCAATCGGAGGAATGATACATATCTATTGGGGATACAACAAAGTACAAATGTAATACATATAATATACAAGTGAATATATTCCGAAGTTACAAATACATCAATAGTCTATCCCTTCTTTCTGTGAGAAACCACGAGCCACAAATCTTGCTTTATACTTTTCAATACTTCCATCAACTGCATGCTTGATTTTATAAAACCACTTGGAAGTTACTATTGACTTCCTATCAGATTTAGGAACCACTTCCCACACATCATTCTTCATGATATATTTGTATTCTTCTACCATGGCATCTTTCCATACTTGCTTATTTGAGGCTTCCTCATAAGCAGAGGGTTTTGAATCACTAATGTGACTCATCTGTGCTACATATCCTGAAAATGTTTTAGGTCTCTTTTGCTCTCTAGATGAGCTTGGAGATGCTCCATGCTTTCCTGCCTCTTGCAGAATGTATCGACACCATACAGATCTCCTCTTAGTAGGAGGTTCATCAAGTGATATTTCTATCAAATCTTCTGGTTCTTTAGGATCAAGCAGATCTACAGACTCTTATGGATTCTCCCTCTCAACATTTGAAAGGGGAGAATAAAAATCTGGATCCTCCATCATAGGAGTATCATGCTTCTCCATATCTGAATCACACTGAAGTTCTTTGGGGCACTTGAAGGCAACCTCTTCATGACAAGTTACATCTTTGCTGACTTCAATGTTTCTTTTTCCTGGAACATAGATTCTGTAAGATTTGGAGGATTCACTATATCCAACAAATGTTCCTTTCTATCCGGATGGATCCATCTTTGTCCTATGCTCTTTTGGTACATGAATGTAGACATGAAAACCAAAAATATTCAAGTGTCCAACATCTGGTTTTTCACCAGTGAAACCTCTTCACGAGTCTTTTCTCCCAAGATAGCATGGGGATTCTGTTCTAAATATAAATAGCGGTGTTGGAGGCTTCTGCCCATAAGTATGTGGGTAGATCTTGATCACACATCATGGCTTTTGTAGCCTCACATATTGTTTTGTTCTTTCTTTCAGCAACCCCATTTTGTTGGGGGTTATAGGGTACAATCAGCTGTCTTTTTATTCATGCATCCCGAAAGAATTCATTGAAGTCATGGGACTCAAAATCTCCTCCATTATTAGATCTCAAAGCATGAATGTGCTTTCCAGTTTGATTCTCAACAAGTGCTTTAAACTCTTGAAACTTGCTGAAATTTTCACTCTCTGCCTTTAGAAAATAAACCCATGACTTGCGAGAGAAGTCATCTATGAAAAAAACATAATATAAATAACCAATCAAGGAGGATGTAGACATAGGACCACATAGAGTGGAATAAATCAAGTCAAGAATCCCTTTGGATCTATTGGTACTACTTGGAAAATTCTTCTTAATGTTTTTTCTAAGAGTGCAACCTCTACAAACACTATCAAAATCAGATTTAAATATGGGCATACCTTTTACCATCTTCTGTAATCCAGGTATCACTTTGAAATGGAGATGACCAAGCCTTCTATGCTACATCTCACATGGATTGACTATTTCATGGATCATGGCTTGAATGAGTTTTCTAGGAACTTTGTAGAGGCCTCCCTCTCTTACTCCAATCATAGATGCAGATTTCAAGTCTTCATGCTTAGGCCACAAGAGAGCTTTATTGTACATAAAGATAAATCCGAGTCCTTTATCTTCTATAAACGAAATAGACAGTAGGTTCTTCTTCAATCCGGGACAAACATAATTTCATCCACATGTAGTACATATCCTTAATCCAATTGAAAAGAAGTGGATCCAATGCCTTAGATCGAATAGGTGGAATTATCTCCAAGATCCACCTTACAGGAAAAAATATTTTCCTTAAGATCTATGATAGTGCTCCTATATACAGTCATGCGCTTGGATGCACCACTCTCTACCAACCATGACTCAACACTAGTGGTAATGGATCCGGAAAGGGTTGAGACAAGATAGTACTCCTTCCTTGTCTCTTGATCATCGAATGAATTAGTTTTTGTAGGTTCATCTTTTGTAGTAGTAGAAGCATGAAAACTACCTTTGAACTTTCCTCTTTGCTTTGCACGACATTCTCTTGTATAATGACCCTTCTTATTGCAATTGAAACATTTAACTTTAGACTTATCAAAGTTCTTGAAATCATTCTGCTTTTGATGAGAGAATTTCTTGTGATATTTCTTACCTCTTTTCATCCATGCCACTAGAGCGAGGTTCTCTTCTTTGGAGGCAGTATACTTGCTCTGGATTCACCCTTCTTTTTGTAAGCAATCATGCCACAGTATCCTGAAGTTAGGTTGTACTTCTCGACCATTTTCTGCAGCCAAGAATGTCTCCCATGAGGATGGAAGACCATTGATAGTAGTCTGAATGAGATCATCATCATCGACCGTCACACCAATGCTCATGAGTTGATCTCTTACTTGAGAGATCTTTGTGAAGAAGGAAGCCACAGCTTCATCCTTTTACATCTTCATATTTCAAAGCTTATTCTCCAATGATCTCTTTTGACTGGGCACCTTCTTCTCATAAATATTTGTCAAATTTTTGAAGCATTCCTTTGCGGTCTTTAATGGAGTAATCACGGGCATCAAGTTGTCTTTCATGGAATCATAAATGATTCTCTTTGCTTTGGATTGATTCTTCTTGAAGGTAATGCGCCCTGAATTAGAAGTATGCTCTTCAATAACATTGGATATGTATCCATCCAGATCATTCTCTTCCAAGATATTTAGGATCCTGGCCTTCCAAGCATTGAAGTTCGAAGTTCCTTCAAGACGGTCCTCCGGTCTCACTAAGATTGAGGCCATTGTTCTTCAAGTACCGTGCTCACTCAGGATCTACATAGGCTCAAGATTGATTGTTGAACTTAACTTTTTCACATCCTGATCTCTGATACCATGTTAATTTTTTTATCTTTAATTCGGAGCTGCAATAATACTTGAAATCAAATAACAATCATACATATAAGCAATCACATTCGACACATGAATTTACCTTGGGGAAACCCTCGATGAATTGAGGTATAAAACCCCAACAAAACCTTCCTTAGTATATTGATAGATAGCAAAGAATTTCTTTTACATCAAGCACCCTCGGTGCAATTACAAAGCAAGAGAAATATAAAGAAGAGAGACTCAGAATAATATCCTGCACAAAGAAAAGAGCATTTCCTTCAAAGGGAGAAGAGAATTCACTTCACATTGAATTCATCAATCCTGTATAACATATTTATACATTCTTCACATGCACCGACTTCTATTTTTATCTTTTGACTTCAGGATGAACTTGACCTCCATGTGGATGCATCAATCTTGCATGAAGAAGTGTGCCCCACTTCTCATGTAGTGCATTAACTCACTGAACTAATTCTTAGGATGAACTCGCCCCTTAACTGAAAGATTTCCCAGTTAGTTAGGTGGCTAACTTAAGTGTCGTCATGCAAGTTTCACAACTCAAGTGTCATATTTTAGTTTAACATAAGTGCCGTATTTTAGTTTTAACATAAGTGTCATCATGAAATAACACTTAGTCAACTAGATCTTCTTTGTTATCACCTAGTTAACTCTCTTAACTGGTTCTTTCTTGTTAACATCACTGTAGTTATCAATTCGAGTTCTCTTTTGATTTACTGAAGTCTTCACTGAAGTTTAACAATTCAAATTCTCTCTTAATTAATTCTTTTATGTGCAATTCGAATTCTCTCATATCTTATCACATCTTATCTTTATCTCTTGTCTTTTCTACATGGTCCACATGTGCCAGCTTGATTATCATATCAAATATAAGTATATTTTCCCAATGATGTGATCATATTGTTCTACTATCATTTCAAGTGGTTATATGCTAAATTAATTCACTCTAGAGGTGTCTAGTCTCTAGAGGAGACTTAATATCTCAACCATGGTTAGTAGTACATCACACACCATACATGCATCGACATGCAAAGAATCACCTCAACACATGAGGCACCACCTCACCAAATCAGGATCTGTCTTGACTCACAAGATCTTAGCCTTGACTAGAAATGTTGTACAACATCATCACTTTGACATACAAAGCACTTGCCTCAACACATGAAGCTTAACCATTCTTGAGTCCATCTCAATATTATTCTCCAAGTTTCTTGAGTCCAACTCAGGCTCCTATAAGGTGCTACCTCGACACATGAGGCTCAATCTTGACACACAATATTGACCTAGAGAATGAATCATGATGATGTAAATTTAACAGTTGTGGCCTCCTTAATAGAGGTCCACTTGGTGGTTGGGTATTTTGTCAATTAAAAACTATATAGTAGTAGAAGCTCTGTAATCGAGCATTGAGTGAAAACTATTGTATTTGGAGCTCTACTCAGTTGGAGGTTTCTTCCTCGAAGAGGAAAATGAGCATTAATCTCCATTCTAAATATTAATAAATGTTTTCTTATTGTTTTTATTTCCATACTTTGGTTCTATTATTATTATTATTATTATTATTATTTTTATTTTTTATTTTTTATTTTCTGTAGTTATATTTCTATCTATCCTTCTTTAAACACCATGTTTCAACAAAAAAGGAACACCACAAATGGTATTAAACTACTTTTTGGTGCCAACATGTACACAATTATTTTTTAAAGGCTAGAGACATGTTCTAACATCTTTGAACACAAAGATTTGTCATTCAATGGGTAAACCCATGGATAGGAAAGCATACACACAATAAATACATGTGGAAGTACCCTAATTGGGCAACCTTGTAGCCTTTGTTGGTACTCCTTTGAGTAGTACAAGACCGGATGAAATTTTCCTATAGATTTAATCTTCCTCATACCTTTGGGTATATTAGAAGCCCCCTAGTAGCACCTAAAGCTATCATAACATAAACATGTTGGTTGTCTTGTTCCTATATTACACTCAAAATATTACTCGGGGAGATCACTCTATAGTACTTGGGAATTTGGTAGTACGACTAAGGTATGGTCTATCCTTCTTAGTTAGTGCCATGCAAGATTAGATCAAGTACTATTATTGGAAAATTATCTGCATATCAAAGAGCTATAGCACCTGACAACCCTTTGTATTGATGACTTTGCAACCCTAGCCTCTACAAAATGGGCAATTGAAAAAATAATTTTATTAGGATATCAAGAATTTGGGAAATCCATGACTACAATAATATTTAAATAGGAGTAATACTCTCAATTGCATGTAAAAAATTAAAAAATAAAATGTCTCGCTAGTGCTATAGCAAGAAGCTTGGATCAAAATATTCCTTGTGCAATGTTGAGCACATTGGTTTAGCTCTCTAGTAAACGTTTTTTGGTGTGAACTTGCTAGTATAGTTGCTTGTGATCCATATCAACAAATCCCTCTCATGACACTGATCATGTTGGAATAGCTCTTAAATAACATGATAACCTCTCAGGTGTATTCCATTGTCCCATGACTTCACGCTTGAAACATGTCAAACAAGGATAAATTAAATCAAATGGTTTAGTATCTCACTTAGTCAGTAAACACGTTAAAGACAAACACAACTTCCCTCAATGCACAAGGCGACTTTTATTTTGATAAGATTGAGAAGCTATAGGGTAAGCATGATGATGTGGAAATTTATTTGATGAAGGATCTAATAAGGGTAATCACATTGATGAGGAGTAAGGTTACAATAATGCCCGTTCCTTTTCTAACCATTCCCACAATATGATGCTTCATGTACCTAAGGTTGATTTAAATAAGTTTGATGGGTTGGTTTCAATAGGTTAGGTTGGCAAAATAGAAAACTATTTTTCCTTACATACCATAGAGGATGACCTATTGAAACTCTGAATTAGTGTTTTATAAATGGATAAGGAATATTGCTAGTCATGACAATGGCATAAGAAATCCTCTATAGCAGGAAAATTTTAAGGATCCATAATTTTCTTAATGTGTAGAAACCTTGGTGAATCTTACTAGTTCTGTAATGTCCCCCGGGGCTATAAAAGGGTATTAGGGACATATCATTAGATCTATAGTGCTAATTATAATATTTTAGCACATTGGACTAATTTTATAAGTATTTAATTTCATTTTCTACAATTTAATTATGACAAAATATCGATAATTCCAAATAAATTCAAATAAAATTCACAACTGATCAAGCAAATTGAACCAAGGTTGGGAAATATTATCCAATACTATATAAAATCATTATGCATCCATCCCAATCCATAACATAGGTTACTTGCACCTAAAAAAGTCATTTTCACTTAATCATGATTAACTAGTAATTAATGTACTAATTGCGACACTTAGCGCATAATTGACGACACTTGAAATAACTTCATGTGTTTATCACCTATTCATCATTTATCAATCCCAATGGATAATTAACACCTAATATCATGTAAATAAGGCCTAATGATCATTTTCCAATTAATTAAACAAAACAATTACGAAAATGACTCCACAAGACTAGTTAACTAGTATTTAACACAAATAACTAGTATTGCACGAATTCAACACACAACCATGCCAATGAACCAAAAAGTGAACCTACATACAATATACATATATTTAAGAATGCACATACAACCAAATAAAGTTGCATTTTCAGGTCATATCCTTTCACATAAACGATGATTCTTTCAAGCTATATCAGTGCAACTAGTTAATAAATATTGCTAGGAATTTAATCCAATCAATTGTACTAAGTTACAAAGCACATAGAGGTGAGGGTAAATATATGGAAAATATAATTCTACAAAAAAAAAAAGTTCCAAAAATAGAGCATATGGATTTACATTCCAAAAATTACGAAAACATAGATTCAATCTACAAACTAGTTACCAATTTCCACCTATTTGAAGCTAGTTTCCAAATGAAAAAAAATAAGAAAGTATTGAACTATGTAGCTCATGTAAATCATATCTGAGGTCCACTAAAGCCAAATGATGGTATCTTTCCACTCATGAACATTCATATTATTAACTAATCAAACTAGCTAAATTTACTTCTCCAAATTGGCTATAAATTGAGGAATCAAGTAAGATAAATGCATACACAATTTACAGAGTCATTTGGAAGCCATTCTAACTCTAAATACCATGTATTATGAGAGGTATAACTAATGTAAACATTTATTCAAACATTTCTCATGCAAATTCATAAATCCATTTAAAACAATTCTTTCGAAGGGGCTAGTGAATGGAAACAAAACTAGGATTTCAATAAGCAAATCTATAACTCTCTAGGAACTCTTCCACACATTTATTCATACATTTCAAGTGTAATTATCATATATAAGATCAGTTATCTCAATCGGGCATTTTCTCAAACATTTCACATGCTAAGTCTCAAAACTACATAAAACAACCCAACCGATGAACTAGTTTTTGAATAGATGCTAGAAACACTATAGAGAGGTGTTTCCAATAATCCCTAAGCTATTGTGCACAATAAAAGTACACCTAATATAAATAAAAGAGGCATAATTATATGTTTTATTTCTCCTTTTTTCTGCGGCATTTATTCGCTGTTTCGTTCCTTGTATTTGAGCCATTCATGGTGGATCTGTATTAGGTTTAGTAGATGTTTTCCAAGGTGTCATTTTATTTGTTTAGAGTTGAAAAGCTCGTTGAAGTTTCTGTAATTCTCAGGGACAGATTCTGGTCTGTTTCTGGTTTTGCTTAACAACAATTATACTCTTCAATAGTGAAGCTTATCAAATGTAATTTTGTACTCGAAAGATGAAATAAAATTATGTTTTTTTTTTTTCCGGGAAAAAAAAAGAGGCACAATTATCAAATCTATAGTAGAGGTTCCAAATAAACATTTTTCTCAAGAACTTGCTCACAAAATACCAAAAACTAGTAGCATAATGTAACTAAAATCTATGAGATATTTATTCCATAATTAGCTCATATATTTTCTCATAAATTTAATGTGAAACCATATAAGAATCAGATAAGAGACAAGTATTTCAAATAAACATAAAATAAAGTACTTGTCTTGCAAAATATGCAACCGAAATTGACTGTGCCATGTTCCACCTAGTCGTAGACACAATGCAAGCCAAAACTCACTTTGCAATGGTCACCCCCGAGCCGGAACCATGATGCCACAAGAAAGAGTTAACTCAACCAAAAAAACCATCTAACATTGGTCCAACTACAATCCAATGGCAATTGGATTCCACATCACTTCCAATCCAGGATCTCCAGTGGCAATTCCAGGACAAAGTTTTCAGGAGAAATCAGTCCAACCACAACCCAATGGCAAGCCTTCCTCGAATTTATCTCTAGGTAAATTCCAGTGGATCTAGGACAAAATATTCATAAATATATCAGTCCAACCTCAAATCAAATGGCAAGTGGATTCCACATCACTTCCAATCCAGGATCTCCAGAGGCAATTCCAGGACAAAACAATGGCAATTCTAGAGTAACTCAACTTGGGCACAAGCTTAGCAAGGGCACACCACCAGAAAAAAAAATCAATTCAAGAGAAAAAAAAAACAATCACAACAGTACCATAGAAAAAACAAGAGCCAAGAGAATGCATAACCAACAAGAGAGACTAGCTCCCATCCACCCAAATCCCATTTCCCAAGAGCAATTCGAATTTGGGAGGGGGAAAAAACAAGGGAGGAGTTACATTCCCCAAATTAGAAAAATGGGAGTTACACTTATCAAGAGGATGCATTAGAGGGGAGAGGAAGAGTCCTCTTCAAGGTGGGATTTACAAATTTTCATGAGGGGCGCATTAGGTGAGGAAAAAAACTCTAACTCCAAATAAAATAAATCCCAGAATAAAATAAAACCAAGGGGTATCCACGGGGTAGCATAACACATGTGGGTGCATAAATCAAGAGGGTCCACCAAGTCCAAAAGAAGGGTGTATCACATCCACACAGGTCAAAACATAAGGTAACACGTTTCCCACAACCCCTTGCTCGTAACATCATGGTTCCTCATACTCTTTTTTGTGGCATTAGTCGATCTGGTTGTTTTATTTAATTAATTAATTAATAATGTTCGACATAATAGTAATAATATGCAAACCATAGTCTCGACACATCATGCCACATCACAACACAAATAATAACCACAACATATGTCCAGGGGCTAAACCATAGGGTATTACAAGTTCTTAAATTTTCAACCATAAAATGTTTGGTGATATTTTTGTAAAAATATTAAAATTTTTAAGGGTTTTATATTTTTTATGGACAAATTTGGCAATGTTTAGAGTAAAATATTTTTATCCTATGGAATTTGGGTGAATCATTTAAAAAATATGGAAATTGACAAATCTTTTTTTTGTTGGAAAAAACACAAAAAATTAGCCCATGGGCTAAATTTCGTCCCTAAAATTTTTCCTGCCCTCCACGGTTCATTACATGGAATCATTTTGTGAAATCCCTACTTTCCTCCTTTATCCAAGGTACTAATTTTGTGCGGAAACTTACCAACCACATAAAAAATTCATGGTGGAAGAATATATTGATGCTTTTGAGCATTTGAGCATTAGAATTAAACTTAACTAATGATATTTTTAGGCAACTCTTTATTAGTGGTCTTAACTAAGAGACACTACCACATTTGGATGTGAGTTATGACACCGTACCAACGCATTATACGACATTGCAATGTTGAAAAAAGACAGCCAAGGAACGTCATAATTTTCTCATTGGAACTGAGACGCCCTCCTACAATGTCACTATTACGGCCTCATAACGACATTCCTAATAGCCACAACACAATTCAAGATTGTATCTTTGATGTTGGTTCTCCACCAACTTAGAGACATTCTATTGACGTTCATGGAATTGAGGACGTCTCAATTATGACTCCTTATGGACAATATAGGTTGTCAATATAATAGCCATTATGTCGGGAAAATGTTGTAAAGGAGATTCCCGACCGATGGACATTTAAAAACAAAGAGATGTTCTATTGACGTTTATGAAATTGAAGACATCTCAATTTAGAATCCTTACTGACAATATAGGTCATCGATATAATAGCCAATATGTCGGGGGATCATTGTAAAGGATATGCTTGACCAACAACTGAGTTCGTGAACATGCCTCCCAAATGTCGCTACTATGTCTATCTAACGTTTCAGTAATAATGACCTACTATCTATACTGTTGTGAAAATCACTGCATGAATGTCAGGAGGACGTTGATTTCCATTGAATGATCATGTTTCTATCACATTGGAATTATGACGTACGTCCTAAGATCAATACTGACTTCTGTTAATTGCCCCAAGTAAACATCAAGATTGAGATTTATTGCTGAGGTTGCACTCGTCCTTTGGAAGATTAGTGTCCAAGACACTAAGATTTCAAAGGATAGGTGAGGTTTCACCCATCCTTTGGAATCTTAGTTTTCGAGACACTGAGCTTCCAAAGGACGGGTGCAACCTCAACAATAAATCTCAATATTTATGTTTATAATGAGGGGCATTCAACATAAGTCAGTATTTGACCAGAATATTTTACAAGCAAGTACACATACATAAAGGCATAAATCATTACATAGATAAAAAACCCAAGGAGAGGAAGAAAAATTCTTAGTGGCTTTAAACATTGGATCAATAAAGGTAACATTATCAATAGTACTTCAAAGAATATTTTATAAGTTAGTACATAAGAACATGGAAATAGGAGAAAAAACCTTTATGGAGGTTTGTCGCGAAAAAATAGTACCCAAATATGATGAACATGGAAATAAGAGAAAAAATCTATGGAGGCTTGTCACTGAAAAACTAGAATGGTGGAAGAGAGCCCTCAATGATACAAAAATACCATCTAAGGAATCTAAAATATTCATAGACTCTTTCTCACGCCATATAATGGATACTTTATATGTAGATTAATCAAAGTTGTTACTCATATGGTCCAATCTAAATCCACCTAGATCCTTATTAATTCTCAACCTATTAACATATGGAGTGATATAGTACCCCTGGGGAACACCCCTCTTGAGAAGATTGAATCACTCCATCCTTATAAGACCATTGATGGAAAGCACAAGAATTTTCACTCTCAGTGATATTTCCAATAAGTAAGCATTGTGCTTATATGCGGTACCTTTTACTTTGATCTTATGTGTAGTGCACATCAATCCTCAGCTCATGGATGGCATGTATGGTAAGGTTGGGAACTTTGGTGTTTAAACCTTGACTTGGTAGTAATTACATGAAATTGAATACGATGGTTATCATAGATGGTAAATGATAAGAAAAGTGGTAGGGTTGGAGGCTCGATTGGCGGTGCTAGCTTTTGGAAGTGCTTGTTATCCCAAGATGGATTGTTGAAGATGAATTGGGTTGTAGACCGTATGGTTTGTTAAAAGGAAATTCTAGATATTGAAATACGTAGCCTGTGACAAAAGGGAGTGTGGAATTCTATGTTAAAAGAGAACTTGCAGGAAAATTTTGAAGATTAGAAGTTTGATACCTGTTGTGATGAGTGAAGTTCATTGTAGAAGCATTTGTGTAGATTGGAGGAGTTAAGGTGCTTTTACTAGATAAAGGACTGAAACCCATGTCTCAATAAAGGGATGCATAGGCGTAAGCAAGACCACATAAAATAGGGTGCTTTGTGTGAGTTAAGAGGAAAAATTCATTAATCTTTTGCTACCACATTTGTCTTGCATTTTGCATGTGTTGAGATATGAGGAAAATACATACATGTTTACAAAAGTGGTTGCAAGTTCACAAATGCATAGCATGTAAAGGAAAAATCCAAATTAACTAATTGGTATATATTTGTTTACAAGGGGAGGAAAAGAGAAGTACTTTCATTAGAGGAATCTTCCATTTGTTACATGATTCACTAGTGGAAGGAACGCATGATAGCAATGCTAATATCTATCGTTGTATGATACATGCAAAATGTTTCTCATTACTCTCCTGCAAAAAATCATAGAAAAATGTTTTGAGAAGCAGAGAGGATATCAATTCAGGACCAAAGAGAAGCATCGATGAAATTATAATAGTTACCTACACAGAAAAATGTATGCATCTTCAATGTTTAAACAGAGTATATTGAATGAATACATTGTATACTCATTTGTACAAGGCACGATGATGCAAGGTACAATTAGAAATAAACTGCCAACATTGTTGGAGTTATATAGTACTCCTAGGGAACACCCCTCTTGAGAAGATTGTATCACTTATAATCAACTCATAGCATTAATGTAAATCAATAGAAAATGAAATAACAAATAACCACGTATGATCATGTAAATAGCTTACTGAACCACAATAAAATAAACCAAGATTAAAATCCTTTGAAGCTTATCATTAACATTTTTTTTGAATTTGGTTCAATGAACTGTAAGATGCCAATACTTATAGAAAACCTTTTTACAGTAAAGGAAATATGTCTAACACCCCAAGATATTACTTGTGCTTAAGATACAAAAAAGGTCATTCATAGCATACATATCCTTATGGACAAAATGTAACTTGTTTAGTGACTGTTTGACATGATCAATGTTTCATTATATGAGTAAACATGTTTACCATCTCAAATCCTTATGAGATAGGGAAATGTAACCAATTCACCAAGTATGAGTTGACCAAAATCCAATATACCAGCTTCAAATTATCATATCATTACAAAGTTATAAGCTAGAGAGTACAAAAAACTAGCATTTCCTGTCACATGATGCATATCAGCAGTGGAAGGAACACATGATAGCGATGATCAGATTTGTCGTTGTATGATACATGTGAAATGTTTCTCATTATTCTCCTACATAAAATCATAGATTTTTTTTGAGAAGCAGAGAGGATATCAATTCAGGACCCAAGAGAAGCATCACTGAAAGTATAATAGTTACCTACACAGAAAAATGCATGCATCTTTAGCATTTAAACCTTGTATATTGAATGAATACATTGTATACTCATTTGTACAAGGCAATATGGCACAAGGTACAATTAGACATACACTTCCAATATTGTTGGAGTTATATACTACTCTTGGGGAAAACCCCTCTTGAGAAGATTGTATCACTTATAATCAACTCATAGAATTAATGTAAATCAATACCAAATGAAAGAACAAACAACCACTTATGATAATGTAAATAGCTTAGTGAACCACAATGAAATAAAACAAGCATAAAATCCTTTGAAGCTTATCATTAGCAATTTTTTGAAATTGGTTCAATGAACTGTAAGATACCAATACTTATAGAAAACCTTATTCTCATAAAGGAAATATGTCTAACACCCCGAGGTATTACTTGTGCTTAAGATAAAAAAGGCCATTCATAACATACATATCATTATGGACAAAATGTAACTTGTTTAGTGACTGCTTGACATGATCAATGTTTCATTATATGAGTAACAATGTTTACCATCACAAATCCTTATGAGAGAGGGAAATATAACCAATTCACCAAGTATGAGTTGACCAAAATCCAATATACCAACTTCAAATTATCATATCATTACAAATTTATAATCGAAAGAGTACAAAAAACCAGTAGTTCATGTAGCTTTCTCTTCCCATTGACCATAGAGGAGAACTTCAGTTCTAAATGTCTGTTATGACCACTATCATGATTGTTGAGATACACAAAAGATGAATAATTCTTGATATACAACCTATATAAAATTCCAAGGATCTTAATGCAAAAATAGTTCATTTAAAAAACTAAGAAGTCTAGACATCCCTACTATATCCTTCCTCGCCAGGCTTGCTTGTCTTCGTTTTCTTTGTTCCCTTCACAGCTTCAACTAGCACATCATCCTCATCCATAGGAGGTGGCAGGTTGAGGTCTGGAGTCCTTAATATAGGAGAAGAATCCTCCATGGATGCATTCGGTGACTGATTATATTGAAGACCTTCAATGTTCGATCCAAGGGCATAGCATTCATCCTCTAGTCTTTGTTGTCTCATCCTTTTCTATGCCAGTATCTTAAGAGTGTTAAATGATTGAGTTTCCAGTCTTTGGACCCGAATCTGTAGGATTTTCACTGTGTTGTCACTCTCCTCCTCTCAGATGCTCTTCTTCTCTTGAGTTTCCTGTCTCCAATGAGCGTTACTTTTCAATTTCTTGCCCATGATTCTGCAGGAGGTTTGATCTGGTATCTTCACATCAAACTTATGAAAGTACTATGATTCCTGTACCAAAGATTCCAGGATCCTTCAATATAAATTCAATTTCCCAGGCTTCCCTCTATGGTTTTATATTTCCCATATCTCTGAATCCTTTCCATAATAATGTCTATGAATGGCATTTTGATAGGAATTGTCCCTCTTCCAAAGGTATCATGCACTTGATCCTTTCCCACGATGGTTGATCATGACCAAATTCCTTTGTCTTCTCTTCATTCTACACCAACTAATTACCTCATCCATGCATCTTTTCACTAGTGAATGGAGAGGAAGGTGACGTCTATGGCCTGAGTCACTCAATCCAAATGTATTGTTTCCAGACTAGACGGGGTTAGATTTCTCTGGTACCAAGCTATCAAAGCCACCTGAAACATTGCATTCTTTATGATTTCCTCTATGCTTATGCCATGTGAAGGCACTCAAATGTGATTTCCCACTATCATTATTCCTACACTTCCGGCTTGAGACATCTTGTCTTGCTTGAGACACCTTTAAATGTGAATTGCCTTGAGGTTTTAATACTTGCATATGACATACAACAAATTGACAGCCTAAAGATTACCAAAGAACTATTATGAAGTATAGTGTTTTTTTGGAGTGATGACAGTGCCAACCTAAATATTACCAAATAACTATTATGAAATATAGTGTTTTTTTGGAGTGACGATGGTTCCAACCTAAAGAGATTATAATCAATAATGAACCAATATGCATATACTAATTACTTAATTCATAACGAGTTTAGAACACCATTTAGTAACTATCATTTAAAGGTATATCATATCCATAGTACTAATTGAATGTCTTAGTGTTAGCATGAGTATTGTAAGTTTGTATCAGTAGTAATATAAACGATATGTAATGACATTAACCAATGATGAAATACCCTCAAATGCAAGTACATTGAGACTGAAGCATGTAAACCACCTTCACTCTATAGATCTGATATCCATCTTAACAATGAATCAGAATGATCAATTAGTACACAAAGTAAGTACTCTAATTGTCGATTTGATCTAGTACCAAATATATTATATCAACAAAGTTTTATACAAAAATCAAAGTATAAATGTATTATGTCAAAAATGTTCATTGTACATCACTTTCTACGGGGTTTTTTACTCTTAAACAAATTCATAAGAGGCACGTTGTCTATTATATAAAAAATATAACACACACCCACACCCACACATATATATAATAACACTAATAATATATATTAATAAAAAATTATTTATTAATATATATTATTAGTGTTATTGGAAAAGAAAATAATAAATATTATAAAGAGTAAGATATATGATATTGATGATTTACATTTACAATGTTTGTGGACTTTATATGAGACTATCATGCCTTTTCAGAAATAAGGTCATGTCTCTTTGATTCATTAAATAATAATATATATTATTAGTCTTATTAGTAATATTAATGTTTATATATATATATATCTATCTATATATAATATATATATATATATATATATATATATGTTATATTTTTTATATAACATTGTCCTGATCTAGTACTATGTTTGGTGGATGTTGTTGGTCCAGATCTATTGATGCCCATTGCCTAACATTGGAACGCAACATACGTCTCTGGTCACGCACATGTTGAGTTGGAACAACATCCACCACAAAAAAGTCAAGGAATATATGATTAATATTCATAATAAATGTTCTGTGTTAATATGAAATCAACATTTACTAATTGTTTAGTTTTAATATTAAATCAATGTTTATTACCTTGTTGATGTGGAGAGGCCATGGTCTAAGGTGCATTCACCTCTTCCTCTCTCCTTTCCTCGGCTACAGCCTCTGCCCCTAAATCAAAATGAAAGTTGTAATTATATGAAATCTAATTTTAAAATTCAGCATCTCATAAATATTATAATTATACAATCATAGTACGTTAGGTTGTGGATCTCTTCTATCATCAATACGGTTCGATCTCTCCTACATTATTAAATTGAAAACATTAAATTATAGGTCTTTGATTTTGTATAAAAAATTATTTTCTATTTGGAAATGATCCTAAGCACAAATATCAATTTCAAAACTAACATTTGTTTGCTTTGCAGGTTTCTTCCCAATCTTGGCATGTTCAACCACATATTGAAACCCATAATTGCATGCGAGTTTCTTTTCTTCTTTCGTGGATGCTTGTTTCATTACATCCCCCTAATATTCCAAAAATATGTCAATAATGAACATGTTGCAACTTTTTGAGCAATAAGAGGTTAAAATCATTTTCATACTTATAAATCGATCATACAATTTCAAGTATCCACCCTGGCCAAGTTTTTGTTGGACATGCTTCTATGACCTGGCTTGGGTGGCCTTGGATGTATCTTTAAGCCTACAAGGAGATTAAGGAGATCATATAATGTGAAAGGTAATTTTATGTTGAAATTTATAAAAAATATCACACTAAGTTTAATTTTAAATGTTATACCTTCCTCCATCTGGAGGTGTCCTTCCTTGTCTTCTCATACCTTTTTCCTTTGTGTCATCTTGGAGAGATTTCCACTCCATCTCAGGAACCATAGGAGTTTGATCATGCCTAGGGTTTTTTCTAGATTAACCCTATATGTGTCTCTTATCGTTTTCAAATATTTACCTGTAATAATTGTAATTTTAGATTGGTTGAAAATGTCTCCAAAAGGACCAACCATGTTTTCCATAAGTTGCTTCTTCAAATGATAAGGTTGTTGGTTATATCTGGTGCAAATTCTTGGGCCAAAAATATCTAAATCCCTCTCTTGTAAGCGCTTCCAAAACATATTATTCCCTATAAAATCAATAATATTCGAATTGATTAAAAATTACTACAATGATATAACATTATGGCATATAGATGCATAATTAGTTATTTGGCTGTTTCTGAAACTTCAATGGCGCTAGGTTTTCATCAATGAGAAGCTCAATGGACAGTGTCCCACTAATATTAATGTGGAATGCTTCGTTAAAGGCTTCATCTGAACTAGGAATGGGGACATCACCTCAACCAACACCTTCATAGAGGGCACTTGTTCCATGGACGGGGGTGTCACATGAGTGACCTGAAGTTGATACAAGAGTATCCAATACATGTGTCACACTAGTAGTCAATGGAAGAGAATACAACACAATGTGAGTAGGAGGTGGGGATCCCATAGCCTCTTGTGTTGTGTGGATGCTTCCAACACCAGGCTGATGGGGTTTAGTCTGTTGAATAAAAAACTAATAATCTCGTGCCAAACAATTTCATTTTGTTCTAGGTTAATATAAAATAAAATAAAATTATAAAATATTGAACATGATAAAATTGACAAATGTACTTTTACTTTACCCGCAATCACCTTAGTATTTTGACCAATTTTTTTTGCCTCTATATTAGTTCAGTTGAGTCAGAATTGAACAATGAAAATAATTATTGATTTGTATTTTGAATAAGCTTACAAATACTTTCTTGTGGGTTTGGATCATCGATAAAGTTGTCGTCATCATCACCCACATTTGGATAATGGGTGGAGTAGTCCTTCCCACATATATCACGTAAAGTTTATTATAACATCAATTTTAGGAAAATTACAAAAAATAAATAAATGTAAGAAATCAAAGTGAGTTAGGATTTAGAGGAGGCTATACAATATTGTGTGCAGGTTCCTTCCCACGATAATCCTACCAAAACACTCAAAATGATATTATTTACAACATAATATGTAGACGACGTTATGTAGACTAGAATATAACACTTCATCTGTTGATGTATATGTAACTTCGGAATGTATTTCATATATGTATATTGTACTCCTATAGAGATGGTATTACTCCTCTATACGGAAGTGGTTGTATTCCTATAGAGATGTTATTATTCCTCTATACGGAAGTTTCATCATTTATATTGTAAGTGTCGTAACTTATACTTGATGGGTTATTAGACCACCTTGTTGGGGTCGGCCCTGTATAAGTCATGTGGGTCGAAGGGTTAGTAGACCACCCTATTGGGGGTTGGCCATGTGGGTCAAAGGGTTATTAGACCACCCTATTGGGTGTCGTCCCAGTCAGCATTATGTTACGTGGTTAAGTTAAGGCCGACCTAGTAAAGGTTATTAGGCAAGTCAAGTCAAGTATAAATAGAGTGCGGGAGGCACTTTATTTCATCATTCTATTCTCTCTCACACTCTCAGGAGAGTGGAGAACTTGTGGAGGAGGATAAGCTACTGCTAGGAGATGTCTATCTCTTATGCTTGGGTTGTATCATTGCTCTATTTATCTCTGAGGAAGTTATTGGGGTTTTTCACCTCTATGGTTTTCTCCAAGTAAACTCTGTGTCTCTTGTGTGCTTGCATTATTGTGTCCATGATTGATATGCTGTAGATATGTTGTACATGTTGTTATCTCAGTCAAGATCCTAGATCAGATTGAAGTAAATTCTGAAAAATTAACATGGTATCAGAGCTAGCCTAAAAGAAGGCATGGTATGGCATGTATGACACTTGTTTCAATTGTGAAGCTAGGGCTTGATATAGCAAAAACCAGTCATCGTAGAAATTTCGCTATAAATAAATTTAGGCAAGGTTTCAGGGTCTAAAAATTGTACATGGAGAAGCTAAGATCCCCATGTACCTTGTGTCCAAAGGAAAACATCTAATTCGTTGTACTTTGTGATTTATGATCTGTACAATATAGGGTTTCTACCTCTTCTAGATCTCAGTCATAAATAGGTGACCTTGGAAAAAAGGTCATAACTTGGGCTAGGAAGCTCTAAATGAAATTTCGTAAAAAGTGACAGGTAGTGAACAGACTATACTTTCTTAGGTAACGTTTTCAGAGGCCGAAACTGAACCAGTGACACATGGCATGCCGTACAAGTTCGCTCTCCTGTTTTATCCCATAAACAGGTCACGTTGAGACACTTGGCATAACTCTCTTTCAGAGAATCCATTTTAGGTCGGACCTATGGGGTTGGAAATATGACAGGTAGGGATATCACAGGAAACATTTTCAGAACCTGTGGATTGAAAAGTTCGGAGTTACGCCAGAAACAATCAGGTACATATTTATGTCAAAACATAATTATTTTTAAGCACCTTCATTCATGGCTTCCGGAATTTAGGGTTTCGGAGAAAGTTGAAATTTTTATACTCAGAGAGTACGGCTGAATGATAATCATCAAAATCAAAATTTAGAGACCAAGATCAGAATTTTTGGTTGGGCAGAAGGTGGGGCTTGATCAGACCCTAGTTCGGGACTTTGATCAGAAAAGTGGAAAATTAGGGCTTCTGCAAAAATGGAAAATTTTGAAATCTGTGACCATGGCTGGAAGCTCCTTAGAAAAATAGAATCTTAGAGCTTTGGATCAAACTTTTTGATTGGGCAGAAGGGTGGGATTTATCAAACCCTAGTTCGGGGTCATGTCTAGTGAATTTGGAAGTTTCAAAGGCAAATTTGAGGGGTGAAACTTTGCAGTTTTCAAATCATGAGTATACCAGCTTGATCAACTCATCAAGGCGCATATTTCTATCATTTCAGAAGTTTGAAATTCAAAGTTTGAATTTTTAGGGTTTCTCTGACAAACCCTAATCCATCTCCAGATCCAATTCCTGTAAATCAAGTGGATTGGGTTAATCCTAGAAGAGAATGGATTGGTCACCTGCATAAGTGAAGAAGTTCCTGTTTCAGAGGGAGATGAGGCTAAGGCCTTACATAAGAAGATTACAAGCAATCTCGACAGGTATGACTCATCCAGGTATGTTTCGAGATTTGTTCATGATTAAGTTTATGGTATGTTTGTCTTCATGTTATTATGGTTAGTACAATCTTGATTAAATTTAGACTTGTCGTATCACCTTAATAAAATTATGAATGCATGATAGAAAATATTCATTGATTAGGGTGTTGAAACTTATGATTGTACTAATGCATTATGGTGTTGTATGAGGTTTATGTTGTCCGCTAACATGAAAGGTACACCAAGAAAGACAAATCATGTTCTAGTTCAAGAACATATGATCATGATGACATGAGGACAAAGATTCATCCATTGTCATGAATCACTTAGAAGATCTATTTGCCAGGTATGTATAACTTGGTTCTATAATGGTTAACCTATGAGATATGCAGGTTACTAGCACAAGTCATTGAAAAGAACAAGAAGACATCATGTGGGTATGTTAGACATAACTAGCTAACATACCAATCCAGGTATGTTTTTCCTATGTCATGTTAGAATCCTACCTTGTGTTAGGATCCCTTATATAAGTATACTTGGTATGATTGGTTATGTTTATTCATAAAGTTAGAAATATAACTAATCAAGGGTTTATGCATTTTATGTCTCTTATCTTGATTGATGATTTAACTAACCTATGATCAAATAATAATATGCATGAATAAAAGAATATTTCCCTGAAACCTCAAATACTAATGTTTATTATCTATGTTTTAAATGATCATGACTATACATGTTTAAGATTATTGTGTTTTGATAGTATTAAGATTATACTAATGAATGTGTGATTATGTATGAGACCTCAAGGATAACACAATGATGACACTAATAAGCATGCATAGTGATGGATATAAGTTCAAGGATAGGGAATCCAGGAAGCAAAGATCAAGAGGGAGCACACTCCATTTGTTCCTGCAAGGAAGCAAAGATTAAGAGGGAGCACACTCCAGTTGTTCCTGCAAGGAAGCAAAGATCAAGAAGGAGCACACTTCAGTAGTTTCTGCAAGGATGCAGATATTCAGAGGGAGTTGACCACTTCTCACAATCCACATCAGAATGGAGTTGCAGAAAAGAAGCAAAGACTGTGAGGGAGTCAACCCAACAAACAAACAAAGATAAGTATTTGAATTATCATTCCTTGCATATTTTATTGTTTAAATAATACTGTTCAATAATGTATATACTCATGTTCCTAGAATTGGGTTGTGTATTATGCATATTAAAATAGCTGCATTGATGAACAGTATAATACTAATATACATGGGTAAGTGGCCTATGGCACTGTACAAAATTCCATTGCTACTTATCTAGAATGAAACCTCTTTGCTGACATGTTGGGAGTTGTGCACACTCTTAACAATGTTCTGGTAGAGATTGGAAGGCATTTAGAAAGTTACGGGATATGGATAAATGTTGTATTGAAACATTGGCTAAGATAATTGCATGATTGTATGACATATTTCTTTATGTGTAAGAATTTGTTCTGAAAACTATGAGATGTTTTCTAATCATGTAATTTAACTTGTTGTGTAGGAAATATCGTATACCATCACCTACAAAAGAAGGACTACAACATTTGTTCACCAACAAATTTATCTATTGAAAACATTGAAGATATTGAAGTTCCCAGGATCTGGGAAGAATGCCATGATCAAGGAGTACCAGTCGATCATGAAGATGTTTGGGATGCAGTCCCAAGACCTGAAGGGGAGTCTGTAGTGACTTCCAAGAGGATCTGCAAGATCAAGCATGCTGTAGGTGGTAGCATAGAGACTTTTGCTCCTATAGCCAGATACACTTCCATTAGATCAGTACTTGCTCTGGCTGTAGTGATGAAAGGGAAGATACACCGGATGGATTTCAAGACAACTTTATTGAATGGTGTATTTGAAGAAGAAGTGTATGTGGAGCAGCCACTTGGTTTTGAGACACATGACAGGAAGTCATATATGTGCAGAACTTGGTATGGTAGGATAGACAGCTTTCTATCCAGTTTGGTATTTACCAAGAGTAAAGCAGATTCCAACCTTTACTACAAGGTTGAGGAAGGCAATCCAGTGATACTACTTTTGTATGCAGATAACCTGTTTGTTATAGGTGAGGATAGATTGCCAACACACAGCGAAAGATTGCTGCCGAGTTCGAGATGAAGAACTTGGGTATGATGCACTACTTTCTTGGTATGGAGGTGTGGCAGAGTGCAGATGGAATCTTCCTTGGACAAGGGAGGTATGCATTAGAGATCCTGAAGAGGTTCGGGATGATGGACTGCAAGGCCATGGCCACACCTATGGCATCGAACCTGAAGCTTCTGTGTGATGCTTCATCTGATCTGGTTGATGTCACGATGTATCGTCAGATGATTGGGTCCTTGATGTACCTGACGAACACGAGACTAGATATTTGATTTGCGGTGAACACATTGAGCCAGTTCCTAATGGATCCAAGGAGTGTTCACTTGGTAGCTGCAAAGCATGTTCTGAGGTACTTGAAGGGTACAGTGGATTATGGGCTCAAGTATGATGCGAATCAAAAGTTTAAACTACAGGGTTATGTTGATTCAGATTGGGCAAGCAGTGTTGTAGATATGAAGAGCACTTCTAGGTGCTGCTTCAGTATGGGATTAGGTGTGATCTCCTGGTTTAGCAGGAAGCAGTCTTGCGTAGCACTGAGTACAGCCGAGGCAGAATATGTTGCATCCTGTTCGGCTAGTTGTGAGGTAGTATGGCTTCGGAAGCTACTGTCTGAGTTATTTGATCTCCCGTTGGATGCTACTGGTATCTTTTGTGACAACCAGAGTTGTGTGAAGCTGTCTGAGAACTCGGTGTTCCACGACAGGTCGAAACACATAGAGATCAAATATCACTATATCAGGGATATGGTGCAGAGAGGAGCAGTGAAGCTCCTGTATGTTGCGACAGATGAGCATATTGCAGATGTATTCACGAAGCCACTAGCTAGAGTGAAGTTTGAGTACTTCAGAGAGAGGCTTGGTGTTCTTCAGATCGACGACACTTCGAGGAAGAAGTGATGGACACATTTGTTGAAGCCATTCCAAGCATGTTGGAAGGAGGATCCTTCACATGGCTGTGGATGTAAGTGCTAGATGATGAGCATCAGGACGATGTTCCAGTTACTGCTTTGTATATGCATCATGTTGGATATTGGATATGATCAGTTGGATCATTTATATATGTATATGTATGTATGCATCATGTTGGATGCTGGATATGATCAGTTGGACCATTTATATGTATTTGTATATGCATAATGTTGGATGCTTGGACCATGTATCTGTGTATGTATCAGGTGGATACTGTGTATGATCAGGTAGATCATGGATGTTGATATATATCAGGTGGATACATTGTGTGGATCATGTATCTATGTATGTATCAGGTGGATACAATGTATGATCAGGTGGATCATGTATGGTGATATGTATCAGATAGATACTTGGTAAGCATCAGGTGGATGCATTCTATGATCAGGATGATCATGATGACGAGCTTTAGGATGTTGCTCCAGATTATATGTATCGGGACGATACAGTGATGATGATCAATATGATCATGAGCATCAGGATGATGCTTCGTGCGATGATGATCAGTTAGATCATGAGTATCAGGTTGATACTTGGAGGTCAGAGATGATATGTGGCAGGTTGTGCAAATAACATGTAATCAGTCCTCAGAAATCTGATAGGTTGAGCTGTGTGCTCGTAATCAGTCTTGGGATGAAGTATTTCTATGTAGTATGTAATCAGTCCTCAGAGATCCGATAGGTTGAGCTGTGTGCTCGTAATCAGTCCTGGGATGAGGTATTACTACGGAGACATGTAATCAGTCTTGGAGATCCGATAGGTTGAGCTATGTGCTCGTAATAAGTCCTAGGATTCTCTTTAGAGATATTGCCGGTTGTGCTGTGGGACATAAATGTTCCTGGGATTCTGTTTAAAGGTATTGTCTATTCACATGTAATCAGTCCTGGAGATCCGATAGGTTGAGCTGTGTGCTCGTAATAAGTCCTGGGATGCTCTTTAGAGATCTTGCCAGTCGTGCTGCGGCACATAAATGTTCTTGGGATGCTCTTTAAAGGTATTGTGAAGGGGATGCATGTAATCAGTCCCGGGAGATCTTGCCAGTTGTGCTTAGGCACATAAATGTTCCTGGGATTCTCTTGTTAGGTATTGCATCAGCACATAAAATTAGTCCTGAGAGACCACCTCTATCAGACCGTTCGCACAAATGATGAAGACCTGCAGGTGGTGGGCCTAAATCCAATATGAAAAAGGACTGGCTCTGTAGAACTTCCTATGACGAGTAGATTCAGAGATTGATTGAGATAGTAGCAGCAATGACGATGACGATGACTCGATGACGATTATCTAGTGACGATGATCCAGAGAAGAAGACTTGTGCTAGAAGACCTGTGTCGAGAAATACCTTCCTAGTTAAGAGGGAGTGTTGATGTATATGTAACTTCGAAATGTATTTCATATATGTATATTGTACTCCTATAGAGATGGTATTATTCCTCTATACGGAAGTGGTTGTATTCCTATAGAGATGTTATTATTCCTCTATACGGAAGTGTCGTCATTTATATTGTACGTGTCGTAACTTATACTTGATGGGTTATTAGACCACCTTGTTGGAGTCGGCCCTGTATAAGTCATGTGGATCGAAGGGTTATTAGACCACCCTATTGGGGGTCGGCCATGTGGGTCAAAGGGTTATTAGACCACCCTATTGGGTGTCAGCCCAATCAACATTATGTTATGTGGTTAGGTTAAGGCCGACCTAGTAAAGGTTATTAGGCAAGTCAAGTAAAGTATAAATAGAGTGCGGGAGGCACTCTATTTCATCATTCTATTCTCTCTCACACTCTCAGGAGAGTGGCGCACTTGTGGAGGAGGAGAAGCTACTGCTAGGAGATGTCTATCTCTTATGCTTGGGTTGTATCATTGCTCTATCTATCTCTGAGGAAGTTATTGGGGTTTTTCACCTTTATGGTTTTCCCCAATTAAACTCTGTGTCTCTTGTGTGCTTGCATTATTGTGTCCATGATTGATATGTTGTAGATATGCTGTACATGTTGTTCTCTCAGTCAAGATCCTAGATTAGATTGAAGTAAATTCTGAAAAATTAACATCATCAATTCGATATGTAAAGAATAAAATGTATTTACCCCAATGTTTGTAGGTTTTGACACTTCTAATATTCCATTCAAATGATAATGTATTAGCAAATCCTCCCCTAGTGCTATTGTTTTTATTGCACAAACCACTATGTGGTTTCCTTCACATGCCTCAAAGTCGCAATTGGGAGGTTTTGTAGTTGTCCATGGTTGTGTACTATTTATAAACTGTGCAATATTTTCGGAAGTCTTTGTTGTTCCATCAATATATATAGTTGCTACTTTATTTTGATTAGAGTCTTTTATTTGAAGATAGTTTGTAGAAAGAGAATATCTATGCATGATTTTCATATATTGTGAAAGGTTATTCCAAGCTCCATAATTGTAACACGGTCCGACATATTCCATCAATTTAGTTTACCCATTAGATTGGACCTTTATTCCATCCATGGAAAATAGCCCAAGACTATCTATAGATGATGGAGCAATGTGATATACTCTTTCATTGAGACAAAAGTCTGTGTCCACATCTGAAAGTTGTTTTAGATCCCATCGTTTGACCAAATTTTTGTACCTTAAGGAGACCTCAATGTCAACTTTTATCTCATCATCATAACTGCAAGTCCCTCCTCAAGCAAGGAAAATTTCATGTGTTTATGAAATTTTATTCTTACCTTTTGTCCTCTAGTACATGATTTGGCACTTTTACATGGAGTGGATGTTGCACTTTCCCCCATTCCTCCTAAAATATCCCCACTCTCGAAATATAGATCTGACAAATACTTGTTTGGCAGTGCCTGCAAAACTCAGATCTAATAATAAAAGCTCAGAATCACTCATTAATGAGTAAAAGGAAAATGCAAATGTACTACGTATGGATTTCACTTCACTAAAGGAGAATCACTCTTGAAAATTACTATCAAATGGGTCACAATTAACAATGTGCAATTTAATCTTCACAATAACAACAAAATTGTTCAGATTTAATCAACTTGACAATTTTAATCAAAGGGGGGGAATTTTCTATACTTAATCATTTTTTGCACTTGTGTCCAAAAAAATCCATACTTTGAAATACATGCATATCATTTTTGTCTTCACTCTTAATAATTTTTACTCTTTGCATACCTATGTAAATATGATTTGTCCATATCGTTTCTTTGTTCACTTCTTGAGAATCACCTTTTTAATCTATTCAATTGATCTACAAACCTAAAAATTCTAATTTCATGCATATGTAACATAGCCCTCCCTTTTCAATCTATTCAATTGATCTACAAACCCAAGAATTCTAATTTCATGCATATGTCACATAGCCCTCCCCGTGGAGTCGCCATTTCTTGAACCCTCTAAATGGTTCACAAGCTAAATAATTTGCAAAGCATTGAAAATTTGTAAGTTTTGTTGTGTCAATGACTATCGTTTGTTAGATTTATTTCCTTTTTTGTCATTGTCCAATTAATGTTGACCTAAGAATAGTTGAATAAACAAAAGGGGGCCTTAAATTAGCACATAGTCACAAGGAGGTAGAAAAGGACTCACAAATTTTACATGGGGTCAAGTATCAAATTACGAGTGGAGTGCTCTTTAGCGTGAATCTTATATGCAAGTTGAAATAATGGGTAAATGATATATAATGCATTGATTATTCAATATAGGAAAAAGGTAATCAATATTTTAATGGATTTATGTTGCATCAAACAACCTCACGGGTTTTTTATGCCAAACTGCATTTGTTTTGTATAACCATACGTTTTGTTCACCACATGATGTATTAAAGGGGCTGAAACATGAAGTAATATTGCAATGATTGTTTTTTTATCGTATGATAAAGCACTTCAATAAGTTTGGAAGCACGTCATTGGTGTATAAACGTTTGCATTAGTTATATTAATACCTATCATGATTTGTTTCTTATGAATATCAAACTTACTTGTGGCTAAATAGTGCAATGATGTCCACATATTATGTAATACCCTAGTTTGACTCCACAATGTAAATTTATAAACATTGATGTAAAAGGATAAAAGCTGGAAACAAATGGTCGGGATGACCAAGATTATGTAAATATGTACATTTTTTTATATTAATATAGAAATCTCTAAATGGCTACATTGGAAGAAGGACGAAGAAGAGACAGCGGGCTATGAATCCACAAGTGGGGAAGTGATAATGGGATTCAACTTATATCCCTAACCTTATCCATTTAAACCAAGTCATTAAACCATGATTAAGATCCATGCTTGATTAAGCTTTATTTAATTATCCTAAGATGAGATTAAGAGGGGAAAAGTGGTTCCATGTGGAGGGGTAACATGGAAATATGTTGTATACCTATAAAAGGAATTTTTCAAGCTAAAGAGGGGTTCGGTTCCTAATTCTTCCACCATTCAAATTCCATTCCACTATTTTGCCATCATCTTTGGAAATCCATAGCTTGATACTATGATGCAAGTCACCTTATTGGAATACTTTCTTGCTTAACAATACACACGACACAAACCACAATGATTACACAAACAAGGTGTAAAACAGGATGCCAGAAGTGGCTTTATATTACTTCTCTGAATTCGGTATGCGGAATAACTGTAAACAAATAACTAACTACAGTCGGTCTCAGCGGTTACAAATCAGAAGTAATTGTGGTGTGTTCTCCCTGTGTGTCGACCTCACCCTCTCCTGGTTCAACACACTGAGCTATGGCTCGATCTCAACTCTCTCCTCATCCGGGTGTGACTCTTCACAACTCTTCTCGGCTCTGCCCTCTGATACTGCTGATCAAAGATCCGAAGGAAAAAGATCCCCCCTGTGATTTTTCTCCTACGTATTCTACCCTGCTGTTGTTGTTCCCGAGACTACTACAATCCCTGAGACACACATCCTTCTGTCCACCGATCCTTCCAAATCCTGCGAACCTGCAACTTTCAGCTCCCAACCATGCTGCATAGCCTCTGTCCATGACATCACCTGTCATGTCTTCCACCCACTCACAATAACTGTATTAACTTCCTCAGCAACCCTGAACAGCTACCAGGTACAGTTCTTTGACTTCTTGTCCTTCCGACCCTGTTACCGTAGTCGATCAAATCTCGACCTTCCTGTCGGTTCCCTCCTTACCTTATGTGGTTCACCAGTCCTCCCCTTCCTCCGTGCTTGGCTCCGCCAAAACCTGTCGCGTCGTAGTTCGACCCCCCTGGTTGACTACTCGACGTCTTACTCCACTTGTCATCTATCGACTAATTCCTATCGATTCTTGACCCTTCTCAACATCTGCTGTGTTGCCCAGTCGGTCGCACCCCGACTGTTTCTGCTTGACTTGTTGACTTCGACAAGTCAACCTGGTCTCTGCACCAGTGGTCATTGGCACTCCCGTTGGTCGCCTCCTTCCAGTCGATCAACTTTGACTGATCTGCCTAGGCCCCGATGCTCCTGCATCAGACTCCCCAGGTGAAAAAGAATTTGACTGCTCCGTCAGTCTTCTGAACTCCTCTTTGGAAATCCACGTTGCTTCCTGCAACTCGTCATCCTTCCATCGCACCAAGTATTCCTTCATCCATGATCTACGGGTACTCCCCACTTCGTGTTCTTCGATTACTTCTGCGATCTCCTCTTTATGTCGGTCTGGAATCTGCGATGTCCAGTCGACGCTTATCACTTCTTCCCTTCCACTGTTTGACCCTTTTTCAAATTTGTATAGGTCTGAGACGTTGAACATTGCGAAAATGTTCAAGTCTTCCGGCAATTCCAACACATAAGCGTTGTCCGAAATCTTCTTCAGAATCCTGCATGGTCCAATCTTCTTCAGCTTCAGCTTATTGTATGCTCCTGTTAGAAATCTTTCCTTCCGTAAATATGCATAGATGAAGTCCCCTTCGTGGAATGATTGTAGCCTCTTTCTCTAGTCGGCTCTTAACTTGTATGCCGCGTTACTCTTTTTTATGCACTTTCACATATTTTCATGAACTTCATGCATATGCTCTGCAAATGATTCTGCATCCACGTTCTTCCTAGTTTCTGTCGGCAACTCGACCAGATCCACCACTCCGCGTGGGTTTATCCCTTTAAAAATCTGGAATGGGCTCAATCCCTTCGACTGATTCACAGAATTTTTGTATGCAAACGGCGCCTGTGCCAACACATTTTCCCACTGCTTGGGTTTGTCGGCCGCTAGACATCTCAAAAGGTTTTCTAAAATTCTGTTTACTACCTCGGTTTGTCCGTCCATCTGCGGATGATGTGCCGAGCTAAACTGCAACTTTGTGTCGAGTTTATTCCATAGGGTTCTCTATAAATTCCCCATGAATTTTGTATCCCGATCCGACGTGATACTCTTTGGTAACCCATGCAACCTAACTATCTCCTTGAATAATAGTATAACGATCCCTGTGGCATCACTCATCTTCTTACATGGTATGAAATGTGCCATCTTCGAAAATCTGTTGACTACAACAAATATCGAGTTGCTTCCCTGCCGAGTCTGTAATGTCCCTTGTTAGGAATTTTATTAAAATGACAAATTTTCACTTTTTTCCCTAGTTAGACCTTTGATTAGTTTTGATCTCTAGGTCCCAAATTTTCCCCAAATGATCCCAAATATTCTGAGAAGGTATATGAATGATATTAGAACATAAATATGTGTTTCAGGGATGCCTTTGGACCTTTAAAATACTTCTGCAAAACCTCTTTCAATTTTGGTCAATGTAGGTAACTTTACTAGTGATTTCCCTTTGACTAGTATTGGTCTCTAGGTCCCAAATTGACTCCAAATGCCTTCAAATATTCAAGGAAGGTGTATGAATGATATTAGGACTTGAATATGATGTTCAGGGATGACATATTGCCACCAAAAGACCTTTTCAAACTCTCTTAATATTCTGGACCAAGTATGCAATTTTACTAGTAATTTGGGGTTCAAATCCCCCTGGGGTGAGTACTGAAAATGGCTTCCCAAATGCATCCAAACCCACTCAAATTTATGAACAGAGGTATGGAATGTATTAATGATGTTATTAAGGTCTCATTTTCACCATTAATTGATTATTATATCTGTTCCAACCCTCTCCCATTCAACTGCAAAAATCACCAATTCGACCCTTGGGGAAATGGCACTATTTCTTCTCCCAATGCAATTAAACTAAGTAAAAATACTTCAAATGCTCAAGTACAGTACATGAAACTTTTAAAATACATCCATGGAATTCCATTAATCAAAAATGCATGAGAGAATCATCCATTCATTCGAAATGATTAGCATTACATTGATTCACAACAAGGTAGTGGGGAAATGGCACTGTCCTTTCATTAAAATTGAGATTTATACATTTATACTTGGAATTTAGACCTGAAAATTTCTGGAGATGAAGAACAGAGTATTTAATTCATATTAAAAAATAAATGGGGCATTATAATCTCCCCCAAAGAGTACAATAGCTCACCAAAAAAGCCCTCCCTCAAGGATCAAGAATATGCCATCAAAACTGGAAATGGTTGAAGGAGTGAGCTGCAATAGAAGAAACCATGAGATGCCTTGTAGCTTACACATGAAAATAAAGACTCCATTAAAGCTCCAAATTATAGGTCTAAATGACCTTTCCAATTACCAACTTGGATGGGAATCTTTCACCCTCGAAATTGGCTAAGGTAAAAAACTAGTCATCCACTAGCTCTCCCTCTTCACAAATGCAATTGCAAATTCTACAAATGATCAAAAGATGGTTTGATTCTTTGTTATTGACATTTATAAACTTCTAATGTCCTCCATGGGTCGAATTCCTTCCAAGAGACTCATGCCAACTCAAGTTGGGAAGAGATTCCCAAGAACGCCACTTGTACAACAATTCCTAGTCTCCCACTTCCACCAAATCACATGTGGAAGCATCTTAGCTGCCCTAACACCCTTGAGTGCCCTCTTGGAGTCTATTTTTATCCCTGACATGTCATATATGTCATATATCATCCTTCAGGTCTGATTTGTGTCATAGGTGTCATAGCATCTTCATCATTGTTGTCACAGAGCTAGGGAATCTAGCTCAAGTGTCTCACTAGCTCCAAATTGCCTCTTCCTCTTCCATGGGAGTTAATATTCCTCTATATTTTGACCTTGGATGAGTCATGCAATGAATAATACCTTTTGAACTCCCCCAAGTATGTTACCATTCACCTTGAATACGAATTGGTGAGAGAATGATGCCAAGTGTAGTGGGGAAATCTAGCCATATGTGGATCCCACTTCCTCCATGTGTCTTCATGATCAAATGCCACTTTGATTTTCACTTGTATATATTTATTTATCTCCTTTATTAAATATTTATGCCATTCTATTGTTCAAACATCATTTATTATCCCCATTATTTCAAATCCCAAAGCTTCCACCCCAAACCTAGGAAACTAGTAATTTTTCTCCTTGGCAATTATTTGACCTTTAGCATCAATTTGACAAACTCTAATGAATAGGGCCAATGTGATTAGGCGATTGTGACCCAATGCCAAATTTTCGACATGATATATTTTTCGGTATTCCTAACACAAAATCCATGCTAAGATGCTCCCAAGGGTTATTTGGTACCGACAATGGTGTATACAACCCCGTGTTCTGAATCCTTCCTTTTGCCAACTGACAAACTTGACATTGTTGAACCCACTTTCCGACATCTGCCGACATCTTTGGCCAGAAATACTTCTCGCCAACCAATTCTTTGGTCTTGTTGATGCCAAAATGTCCTGCTAACCCGCCATTATGAAATTCTCGAATTAGGTTCTCTCTTACTGATCCTCTCGGAATACACAACTGACTTCCCCTGAACATATAGCCTTCTTGGATGAAATAACTTAAATATGGAGTTTTGTCGATACTCCAAGGTTCACGAAAATCCTTCCATGCTTTCGCAAAATCCTCGTCGGTCTCATACTCCGTCATTATCGACTCTATCCCTGTTGCCTGAACCGTCGTCATGCTCAATAGCGCAACTCTTCTGCTCAATGCGTCGGCAAGTTTATTTGACTTGCCCGACCTATGTCGCAACACGAATGTTTATTTCTAAAGTAGCTCCACCCACTTCATGTTTCTCTGATCCAATTTTGACTGAGTGTTTAAGTACCTTAGTGCCTGGTGATCTGTGTACAACACAAATTACTTAGGCAAAAAATAATGCCTCCACTTCTTCAATGCTTGAATGATAGCATAAAATTCCTGGTCATAGACAGAATACTTCCGCTTTGCTCCATTCAGTTTTTCACTGAAGAATGCAATTTGTCGGCCTTCCTGGCTCAACACTGCCCCAATTGCCGTTCCGCTCGCATCACAATCGACCTAGAAAACTTTGTCAAAGTCTGGGAGCTCCAAAACTGGGCTCTCAGTGACCTTTTCCTTCAACTCGTCGAAAGATTTATGGGCCTCGTCCATCCACTTGAAATCGCCCTTTTTCATACATTCTGTCAATGATGCACAAGTTCGACTAAATCCCCGAATGAACTTCCTGTAGAAACTGGCAAGTCAATGGGAACTTCTCACTCCCATCGCACTTGTCGGTTTTGGCCAATCTACTATCGCCTTCACCTTCTCCGGATCCATCACCAATCTTTTACCCATGATTACAAATCCCAAGTACACCAATTCCTTCTTCACGAAGAAACACTTTTGCAGGTTTACTATCAGCTTTTCTGCATGCAATTTCTTCAATACTCTCAGAATATGCTCCAAGTGTTTTGCCTTGTTTCGACTGAAAATCAGAATGTCGTCTAAATAGGCTACGAAAAACTTCCCTAAGAATGGTTTCAGTACCTCATTCATCAATCTCATGAATGTACTGGGTGCATTAGTCAATCCAAACGGCATGACTAACCACTCATATAACATTTCTTTCGTTTTGAATGCTGTCTTCCATTCATCCCCTTCTCTGACCCAAATCTGGTGATAACCACTCTTCAGGTCTATCTTTGTGAAATATGTTGCTCCACTTAGGCAATCCATCAAGTCATCCATCCTCAGTAATGGAAACCTGTACTTGATCGTGATCCTGTTGATGGCTCTGGAGTTTGTACACATTCTCCATTCTCCACCCTTCTTTGGCGTCAATAATGCCGGTACTGCACATGGGCTTAAACTTTCTCTGATCAACCCCCTATCCAACAACTCTTGGACCTGTCGGTTGAGTTCCTGTCCCTCTGTCGGACTCATCCCATATGGTGCTTTCAGAATGATTGCAAAACATCCCGACTGCTTCTCCTCCTTCGCGAGGAATTCTTTGGCGGTGCTCATCAACACTCGCTTTTCCCAAAGGTTGCTCTCACCGGTCATGCTGTCGGCTTGCTTTTCCAGCCTCGGCTTCAGAGTCCTTTTCACACCATCTTTCCACACTAAGACCATGTTGGATCGACCATCATAGATCATTTTCCGATCATATTGCCATGGTCTCTCTAGCAACAGATGGCATGCATCCATTGGAACTACATCGCACAGCACGCTGTCCTCTAATCCCTCAACTCTAAAGTTGACCAGGCACTGTTTGGTCACTTTGACATGGTGTCCTTTCTGCAACCATGAGATCTTGTAGGGGTGGGGGTGTTCTCGACACTTCAACCCGTACTTGTCGATAACTTCTGTCGACACAAGATTCTCCGTGCTTCCACCATCAACTATGGTTTTGCAACGCCATTCTTTGATCCACACCTTTGTTCGAAAGATCACCTTCCATTGTGCTGGTTCCATCAGGTCAAGTTGATCTTCCTGGATCAAGGCTCTTTGAACCATCAGATTCTAGTTCTTCTTCTTCTCACTTCCACTGCTATCCAATGCTGACTCTTCCCTCTCGTCGATTGACGCATCTTTCCGACGTCTGGGATTTGACTCTTCTGCATCATGTAGGTTTTTCGGGCATTCATATGGCTTGTGTCCCATTCCTCGACACTTGTAACAGATTATGGATGGTCTGTTAGCTCCCTTTTTGTCAGGTGGACCACTTCGACCATATGCACCTCGACCACGATTCTCACGACCATCGCGTCGGTTCTCTTGTGCTTTCTCCCTTGTCGACGTCCCTTCCGTATGTTGACTATCTTCGACACTTTCTTTCCTCCTGTACCTGCTACTTTGGCCTTTCGAAGAGACATTTTTTGCACCCCGACTAGTCATCCTTCCTGTGGTCGCTGCGAATTTCCTCGATAGTTTCTCTTCTGCCTTCAGAGCTAATTGGTAGGCTTCGCCAACTGCTTTAAATCTCGACATGCTCAGCTCATCCTGAATATAGCATATTTCAAGCCGTTCACTTATCTAGTGACAACTTCTTCCCCTTAATTAGTTTGTCCTGACCGAATCGACAATCGGTAGAGCTCCTCCGTGTACTCCTTCACGGTCATTTATTTCTGTCGAAAGTTCTGTAAATTCCTGAACAAGGAAATCACAGTCATTGGGCAAGAACTTTCCCTTTAACTTGGCAACCATTCTGTCCCAAGACTTGATTTTCTCCTTGCCTTTCTTGAGTCTATCAGCCTGTACATTGTCCCAGCACAACGAGGCATGACCTTTCAACCTCAGACATGCAATATTTACCCGCTTAGGGTCCTTGATTTGCTCCACGTCGAAGTATTTTTCCATCTCTCTGAACCAGTCGATCAAGTCTTCTGGGTCAAGGCTTCCCGAGTACGTACGCATGTCTATCTTCGCCCGACCTCTCATTTTTGTCAGAAGCTTGATGAGTTTTTCTTCTAGTTCTTCTGCTGTGGCTTCTCAAGCTTCCACTTCTTCGACCTACTCATCGTTGTGGTCTAATGCATCAGGAATATAACCACGCTTCTGGCTTTCTTTGATTGTTGCAACTTCACTTGTCAAAGTGTGCATCTTTCTGACGCATCCGTCAAACATCTTGCAATCCACCGTGACGGCTACTGCGTGACGCGCTCTTCGTCCTTGGACATTAATGCCTCTGTGAGCCATTTTTCAATCCTTCGCTGAAAATTCTCAAGTGTCCAATCACAACCGGACCTTAAACAAGTTGTGTACAACTCTACCCAACTACAGTTGGAGTTGTCCAAATATCTCGCTTTGATACCAATTGACTCAAGTCACCTTACTGGAATACTTTCTTGCTTAACAATACACACGACACAAACCACAATGATTACACAAACAAGATGTAAAATAGGATTCCATAAGTGGCTTTATATTACTTCTCTAAATTCGGTTACAATGCGGAATAACTGTAAACAAATAACTAACTACAGTCGGTCTCAGCCGTTACAACTTAGAAGTAACTGTGGTGTGTTCTCCCTATGTGTCGACCTCACCCTCTCCTGGTTCAACACTGAACACTGAGCTATGGATTGATCTCAACTCTCTCCTTGGCCAGGTGTGACTCTTCACAACTCTTCTCGGCTTTTCCCTCTGATACTACTGATCAAAGATCCGAAGGAAAAAGATCCCCCCTGTGGTTTTTCTCCTACGTCTTCTACCCTGCTGTTGTTGTTCCCGAGACTACTGCAATCCCTGAGACACGCATCCTTCTGTCCGTCGATCCTTCCAAATCATGCGAACCTGCAACTGTCAGCTCCCAACCGTGCTACACAGCCTCTGTCCATGACGTCACCTGTCATGTCTTCCACCCACTCGCAATAACTGTATTAACTTCCTCAGCAACCCTGAATGGCTACCAGGTACAGTTCTTTGACTTCTTATCCTTTCGACCCTGTTACCGTAGTCAGTCAAATATTGACCTTCTTGTCGGTTCCCTCCTTACCTTTTGTGGTTTGCCAGTCCTCCCCTTCCTCCGCGCTTGGCTCCGCCAAAACCTGTCGCGTCATAGTTCGACCCCCCTGGTCGACTACTCGACGTCTTAATCCACTTGTCGTCTATTGACTAATTCCTGTTGATTCTCGACCTTTCTCAACGTCTGTTGCGTTGCCCAGTCAGTCGCACCCCAACTACTTCTGCTCGACTTGTTGACTTCGACAAGTTAACCTGCTCTCCGCACCAGTGATCATTGGCACTCCCGCTGGTTGGCTCCTTCCAGTCGATCAACTTCGACTGATCTGCCTAGGCCCCGATGCTCCTGCATCATACTATAACAAAGAATGAAGATGCCACTACTGAACATGAATTCTTCATGCCACTAAACCAGGTAGACTAGTAAGAGAAAGACCTAGATTGTAGCTTGTACCCTTGAGTCCCAATTCAAATACTTCCTATCTAGCCTGTGCTGGAGTGCCAAAAGAGAATTGGAGGCTTCCCAATGGACTGTTAACTCAAAGAAGAAGCTTTTTCCGGGCATTGTGCAGGTTGATGGGGAAGGAGAATTTAGGATTGGAACATTTGTGGAGGGGGTTTAGGTACCAATGGGTTGCGTAAGATATTCAACTGAGTAATTGGAAATTGAGGGAGATATTTTACCTTGTGGATTGATAGCCTAATCTCGGGGGTGGCTTGCCAAAGTAATATTTGTCTTGAAAGTGCCTATGGCTAGGAGGAACGTCCTTCACATGAATCTAGTTGGAGAACATTAAGACACATGTTGATGTATATGTAACTTCGGAATGTATTTCATATATATTTATTGTACCCTTATTAGAGATGTGTTATTCCTCTATAAGGAAGTGTCATCATGTGGATTGACAAGTGTCGCAAGTGTGTGTACTTGCCGATGGGTTATTAGACCACCATTTGTGGGGTCGGCCCTGAAATATATATTATATTGTGGATGTATCTATATAGACAAGTCGGCCCCATAGTGTAACTGGGCAAACAGGTTAAGTATAAATAGAGATCGAGAGATCTCTATTTGGATCATTCGGAAAGTCACACTTCTCTCACTCTGAAAGTGGCGCACTAGTGAGGAGGAGGATCATCTGCTACTAGGAGATTATCTTAGTGTATTTTGGTTGAGCCATTTCTCTCTCTATCTCTGAGGAAGTTGTGGGGTTTTTCACCTTAAGGTTTTCCCCATGGAAACTCTGTGTCTCTTATCTCTCATGCTTTTGATTCTTGTGATGCTTGTCATGCTTATTGTGATTGTTATGCATTTATATACTATACATGTTATTCTCTCAGTAAAGATCCCAGAGTATTGTGAATTAATGCTCAAAATTTAACATGGTATCAGAGCTAACCTGAGAAGAAGACATTTTGCACTGACGGAAACTTGAGTTTCTTGTTTATTGGGTTTCTCTCCACATATTTTGGAAAAGTAGTATAGTAGATTGACTCTACTCATCAAGTAGAATCTATCTGTCCAATCAGAATTCAATTATGAGAATTTTCAGATTTGGCCCTAAAAATTAGGGTTTCCACAAAAATAGGAATTTCTGGAATATTAAGACATAGCTAGAAGCTCCTTGCAAAAATCGAAGTTTAGAGCTTTAGATCAAGATTTTGGGGTGGGTAGATCTCCGGGAAACTCAAACCCTAATTCAGGGCTCTCCCTAGTGAACCCGAGAGGACAAAAAGACAAATCTGAAGGGTAAAGCTTTCCTGATCTCAAATTATGAATACACCAGGATGATCAACTCATCAAGGCGCATCTTTCTATCCTTTTAGAAAGTTGAAATTCACATTTTGAATTTTAAGGGTTTTTTCGACAAACCCTAATCTGGGACCAGATCCAGTTTTCAGCATTTCAAGTGGTAAGACCTAATATTTTCTATTTCCGTTTGAAGTACTCTTTAAGATGTCTCACCACACCAAGCTTGAGGATAAGTTTGAAGGGGCTGATAACTTCCGAGCTTGGAAGTATAGGATTAGGTTAATCGTGGAAGAGAATGAGTTGGACTCATATATAAAAGAAGACATCCCTATCCTAGAGGATGAAGAGGCTAAGGTATTGCATAAGAAGAAGTTGGTCAAGGCAAAGAGAATTATTGCTGATTCTATCAAAGACCATCTCACACCCCATGTGTCTTCTCTAAAGACACCCAAGGAGATGTTTGACTCTTTGACCAAGCCATTTGAAGGGAAGAACATAAATTGAAAGATGACTCTGCAGAATCAATTGAAAGGGGTCAAGATGTTGAATGGAGAAACCATTCAATCTTACTTCTCCAAGGTCTCTTAGATCAAGGAGCAACTTGAAGCTATGGATGAAGTAGTGGACAATGGTGAAGTTGTTATGACCACTCTGAATGGCCTACCTAGGTCATGGGACTCCTTTATTCAAGGAATCTGTGCAAGAAAGAAATTGATCTCTTTCAGTAAACTGTGAAGAAGCTAGACTTGTAGCTCGTGAGGAAAAGATGGGAGGTGAAGATCAAGCTCTCGCAGCTCACACCAAAAGAAGCAAGCCCAAGAAGGAGCACTCTCGCTACAAGAGATCCTATCAAAAGAATAAGAAGGATCTAAGATGCTTCACATGCAATGAGAAGGGTCACTTTGCCTCAGATTGTCCCAAGAACAAAAGGGATAATAACAAGAATTCCAGCAAGAAGAAGAAGGGCAGCAAAAGAAAGTTCCATGCTCATGTTGCCGAGGATGATGAACCTCCAAAGAAGAAGGCTAGGGCAGAAAGTGATGATAGTGATGATGACTCATCAAGTGAAGAAGAGTATGTTCTAACCTCTGCTCTCACAGGTACTATCTCCCATGGTTGCAATGATTGGTTGATTGACAGTGGGGATTCCAAACACATGACTGGGTTTAAGGAATCTTTTGTAAACCTATCTGAACATGAATCACCTCATAATGTGAAACTTGGGGATGATTTTCAATACCCAATCAAAGGAAGTGGTGAAGCCTCCTATAACCTAGATTTTGGAAAATCTTTGACGATGAAAGAAGTCCTTTATGTACCTGGGCTCAAGAAGAATTTACTCTCCATCTCTGCATTGGATGCAGGTATGAGGGTTGCATTTGTGGATGGCCAAGTCCTAATGTGGCCAAAGGGAAAGACCATAGATGATGTAGTAGTGATTGGAGAGCAAGAGGGAGGTTTGTATAAATTGAAGGGACAACCTGAACATGCCATGGTGCATGAATCCATGGAGCCAAGTGAACTTTTGCATAGAAGACTTGCTCATATGCACTATAGGGCACTTCCAATTGCAAGCAAGGCTGTAGAGGGTCTTCCTGAAATCAAGACCAAACATGAAGGTGTTTGCAAAGGATGTGCAAAATGTAAGAACATTAAGAAGGCTTTCCCAAGCAGTGAAAGCAAGGCAAAAGATATCTTGGAAATCATCCACTCAGATGTATGTGGTCCTATGTCATCTAGTTCTCTGAGTGGGTATGTTTACTATGTCTCATTTATTGATGACTTCTCCAGGAGAACTTGGGTATACTTCTTGAAGAACAAAGATGAGGTGTATAATAAGTTCAAGGAATTCAAAACCTTGATGGAGAATCAAACTGACAAGAAGATCAAAACATTTAGATCCTACAATGGTGGAGAATTCACCTCAGGTGACTTCAAGAAGCTTTGCAGTGATTCAGGGATTAAGAGGGAGTTGACTGCTCCTTATAATTCTCAACAGAATGGAGTTGCATAAAGGAAGAACAGAACAATCATGGCAGCAGAAAGGGAAATGCTGCATGACTAGGAGCTACCTATGCATCTATGGGCAGAAGCAGCTAGAAGAGCTGTAAATGTGCAGAACAGAACACCACACAAGATATTGGACAACAAGACACCAGAAGAGGTCTTTTCTAGTAAGAAACGTGAAGTGAGTCATCTCAGAATATTTGGTTGTCTAGTATACACTCATGTCCCAAAGGAAAAGAGGACCAAACTAGATCTTTCAGGAAAGAAGGGTATCTTTGTGGGTTACAGTGAAAGCTCAAAGGATTACAGAATATACTTTCCAGGGTTCAAGAAGATTGATGTCAGCAGGGATGTAACATTTGATGAAAACTCAACATTCATCAAATCAAGGAAGGCACCTATCGAAGTTTATGAAGAACAAAATGAAACTAGATTTCAAGACACTACCATGACTGAAGCAATTCCAGAAGTTGTTCGTGAGTTTGAAGATCCGCAAGAACCTGTAGATCCACCCCGGGAGGATAACTCTCACAAGAGAAAACCTGCATGGGCTAGAGAGCTCATTCAAGATGCAGAAAGATTTGGAATTCCAGAAGAACAACACAGAGCAAAGAAGAGAACCAGATCACATACCAGCTATGTTGCTTTACTCTGTGAAATTATGAACAAAGAGCCTTCCAGTTATGAAGAAGCAGCAGAAAAGAAAAAATGGAAGGATGCCATGGTTGAGGAATACCAATCAATAATGAAGAATGATATTTGGGATGTTGTCCCAAGACCTAAAGAGAAGTCTGTTGTGACTTCCAAATGGATCTACAAAATCAAGCATGCTGTAGATGGTAGTGTAGAGAAATACAAGGCAAGATTCGTAGCTCGTGGCTTCTCTCAGAAAGAGGGAATAGATTATGAAGAAACTTTTGCACTTGTAGCCAGGTATACTTCCATCAGAAGAGTACTTTCTCTGGCTGCAACAATGAAATGGAAAATACACCAGATGGATGTCAAGAATGCTTTCTTGAATGGTGTAGTTGAAGAGGAAGTATATGTGGAGCAGCCACTTAGTTTTGAAATAAATGAAAGGGAGTCATATGTGTGCAGATTGAAGAAAGCCTTGTATGGCTTGAAGCAAGCCTGCAGAACCTGGTATGGTAGGATGGACAGTTTCCTATCTAGTTTGGGCTTTACCAAGAGTAAAGCGGATTCCAACATTTACTACAAAGTTGAGGAAGGGAATCCTATGATTCTTATTCTGTACGTAGATGAATTATTTGTAACAGGAGATGATAGATTGATTGCAGGTACTAAGAGGAAGCTTGCTGCCGAGTTCGATATGAAAGATTTGGGAATGATGCATTATTTCCTATGTATGGAGGTTTGGCAGAGTGCAGGTGGGATCTTCCTTGGTCAAGGGAAGTACACAGTAGATATCCTGAAGAGATTTGGGATGATGGATTGCAAGGCCATGGCCACACCTATGGCATCGAACCTGAAGCTTCTATGTGATGCTTCATCTGAGCCGATTGATGTCTCTATGTATCCTCAGATGATTGGGTCGTTGATGTACCTTACGAACACGAGACCATATATTTGATTTGCTGTGAACACATTGAGTCAGTTCCTGACAGATCCGAGGAGTGTTCACCTGGTTGCTGTAAAGCATGTTCTGAGGTACCTGAAGGGTACAATGGATTATGGGCTCAAGTATGAGGCGAATCAAAAGTTTAACCTGCAGGGTTATGTTGAATCAGATTGGGCTGGCAGTGCTGCAGATAGGAAGAGCACATCTGGGTGCTGCTTCAGTATGGGATCAGGTGTGATCTCTTGGTTTAGCAGGAAGCAGTCCTGCGTAGCACTGAGTACAACTGAGGCAGAGTATGTTGCAGCATGTTCAACTAGTTGTGAGGCAGTATGGCTACGGAAGCTACTGTCTGAGTTATTTGATCTCCCGTTGGATGCTACTAGTATCTTTTGTGATACCCAGAGTTGTGTGAAGCTGTCCGAGAACCCAATATTTCATGACAGGTCAAAATACATAGAGATCAAATATCACTATATCAGGGATATGGTGCAGAGAGGAGCTGTGAAGCTCCTGTACGTTGCGACGGATGAGCAGATTGCAGATGTGCTGACGAAGCCACTAGCCAGGGTGAAGTTTGAGTACTTCAGGGAGAGGCTTGGTGTTCTTCATATTGATGACACTTCGAGGAAGAAGTGATGGACACATTTGCAGAACCCATTCCAAGCATGTTGGAAGGAGGATCCTTCACATGGCTGTGGATGTAAGTGCAGGATGATGAGCATCAGGATGATGCTCCAGTTATTGCTCTGTGTATGCATCATGTTGGATGCTGGATATGATCAATTGGATCATTTATATGTATATGTATGTACGCATCATGTTGGATACTGGATATGATCAGTTGGATCATTTATATGTATATGTATTTTCGCATCATGTTGGATGCTGGATATGATCAGTTGGATCATTTATATGTATATGTATGTACGCATCATGTTGGATGCTGGATATGATCGATTGGATCATTTGTATGTATTTTGTATATGCATCATGTTGGATGCTTGGACCATGTATCTGTATATGTATCAGGTGGATACATTGTATGATCAAGTGCATCATGTATGGTGATATGTATCATGTATTTGTATTTGTATTAGGTGGATACACTGTATCATCAGGTGGATAAGGTATGATGATATGTATCAAGTAGATACTTGGTATGCATCAGGTAGATGCATTGTATGATCATGATGATCATGGATGACAAGCTTCAGGATGTTGCTTCAGATGATATGCAGCAGGATGTTGCAGTGATGATGATCAGGATGATCATGTGTACATTAGGATGATGTATGGTGAGTATCAGGTTGATACTCTATGGCCGTGGATCAGGTTGTGTAGATGAGCATATAATTTGGCCCTGGGAGATTTTCAGATAGTCTTTCGAGGTTTTTCCTATGGCATGTAATCTGGCCCTGGGATATCTGGCAAATGCTCTTTCAAGGTTTTTCTCTGGGAGGACATATAATTTGGCCCTGGGAGATCTGCAAATAGTCTTTCGAGTTTTTTCCTATGGCATATAATCTGTCCCTGGGATATATGGCAGATGCTCTTTCGAGGTTTTACCCTATGGCATATAATATGTCCTTGGGAGATCCGATAGGTTGGGCTATGTGCCCATAATAAGTCCTGGGATGATCTTGCGAGGTTTTTCCATGACCACATATAATCTGTCCCTGGGAGATCCTATAGGTAGAGCTGTGTGCGTGTAACAGCCTGGGATGCTCTTGCGAGGTTTTGTGGTGACCACATATAATCTGTCCCTGGGAGATCCTATAGGTAGAGCTGTGTGCTCATAACAACCTGGGATGCTCTTGCGAGGTTTTGTGGTGAGGTCACATATAATATGGCCCTGGGAGATCCTATAGGTAGAGCTGTGTGCTCGTAACAGCCTAGGATTCTCTTTCGAGGTTTTGTGACGCATGTAATAAGTCCCGAGGATTCCACAGTATGGCCAGTGATGACGAAGACCTGCAGGTGGTGGGCCTACATCCAGTATGAAAAAGGACTGGCTCTGTAGAACTTCCTATGACGAGTAGAGTCAGAGATTGGTTGAGATAGCAGCAGCAGTGACGATGACGATGATGATGCATCGATGACGATGATCGTGAGAAGAAGACTTGTCTAACAGATCTGTGTTGAGAAATACCTTCCTAGTTAAGAGGGAGTGTTGATGTATATGTAACTTCGGAATGTATTTCATCTATGTATTTCATATATATTTATTGTACCCTTATTAGAGATGTGTTATTCCTCTATAAGGAAGTGTCGTTATGTGGACTGACAAGTGTTGCAAGTGTGTGTACTTGCCGATGGGTTATTATACCACCATGTGTGGGGTCGGCCTTGAAATATATATTATATTGTGGATGTATCTAGATAGACAAGTCGGCCCCATAGTGTAACTGGGCAAACATGTTAATTATAAATAGAGATCGGGAAATCTCTATTTGGATCATTCGGAAAGTCACACTTCTCTCACTCAGAAAGTGGCACACTAGTGAGGAGGAGGATCATCTGCTACTAGGAGATTATCTCAGTGTATTTTGGTTGTACATTGGTTGAGCCATTGCTCTCTCTATCTCTGAGGAAGTTGTGGGGTTTTTCACCTTAGGGTTTTCCCCACGGAAACTCTGTGTCTCTTGTCTCTCATGCTTTTGATTCTTGTGATGCTTCTCATGCTTATTGTGATTGTTATGCATTGATATACTGTACATGATATTCTCTCAGTAAAGATCCCAGAGTATTGTGAATTAATGCTCAAAATTTAACAACACGTACCTTATTGTGTATGGAAATGTTATGGTTCAATATGTTTTATTTATTGTTTTCAATTTACTGGTTGTAATTATATAATGCATGGAAATGCTTGGCATGGAATGTGTATGTTATGTTGTGTTGAAATATTGTAACTTCAAAGAATATTATATTTGTACTTTATTATTCCGGAGATGTTTCATTCCTCCGTGAAGACCTTATTGTATATCCAGAGATGTTTTTTCCTTCGTCGGAATGTGGTAACTTGGGTTATTAGAATTCCCTAGTGGGGGTCGGCCCTGTATGTGTTATGTGGGTCAAAGGGTTATTAGACCACCCTAGAGGGGTCGGCCCAGTTAGTTGTAATGGGGTGTTTAACCCAATGGTTAAGTTGGGGCCGACCTAGTTAAGGTAAAAGACAAGTCGGAGATGTGTATAAATAGAGGAGGTATGTTCCTCATTTAACACACATTGCACTCACTTGTGAATAGCGCATAAGTGAGAGAGAGATCTGCTATGGAGGAGAAGGAGCTCATGGTTGTGGATTACATCTTTGTATTTGCTGGTCATCTATATTGAGGAAGCTTTGTTGGGTTTTCTTCCCCATGAGGGTTTCCCAGGATAAATCTGTGTCTCTTGTGTTTATGCTGTGCTTATTGTTCTTTCAGTGATCCTGTATATGCTATTATTGTGAAATGGAATATAATGCTGATATTTTCTGTCTTAGCATATTAAATATTAACATGGTATCAGAGCTAACCTGAAGGAAGGCAATGTATGGCACTTACGACACTTGCTTCACTTGCGACAATTTGAAGGTTAGGGTTTTGTATAGCAAAAACCAGTCATCGTGGAACTTTCGCTATAAATCTATTTTGGAAAAGGTTCAGGATCTTAAACCTTTACAGGTCGTATATAACATCCCCATGTACCTTGTTTTCCAAAGGACACCCTCAGATTCATTGTACTTTGTGAGTTATGATTAGTACAAGTTAGGGTTTCTACCTCTTCTAGATCTCAGTCATAATCAAGTGACCTAGGAAAAAAGGTCGTAACTTGGGATAGGAAGCTCCAAATGCAATTTCGTAAAAAGTGACAGGTAGTGCACAGACTTTACTATCTCAGGTAACTTTTTCAGAAGCCGAAGTTGAACCAGTGACACGTAGAACACCGTACAAGTTCGCTCTCCTGTTTTATCCCATAAACAGGTGACGTTGTGACACTTGGCATAAATATCTCTCATAGAATCCAATTGAGGTCAAACCTGTGGGGTTGGAAAGAGGACAGGTTGGGATATCTCAGGCAGAAGTTTCAAACCTTGTGGATTCATAATTTAGGAGTTACACCAGAAACAATTAGGTGCATATTTCAGTCAAAACAGATTTGGATTTTGAGCACCTTCATTCTTGAATCGTCACTACTGTGGAAAATTAGGGTTTCGGAGAAAGTTGGAATTTTTGGAATTGGAGTCCACGGCTGAATGATACTCAAAAAAATCGAAATTTAGAGACCGAGATCGAATTTTTTGGTTGGTCAGAAGGGTGGGCTTGATCAAACCCTAGTTCGGGACCTTGATCGGAAAGGTGGAAAAGTAGGGCTTCTGTAAAAGTTGGAATTTTTTGAAGTCTGTGACCACGGCTGGAAGCTCCTTAGAAAAATAGAAGTTTAGAGCTTTGGATCGAACCTTTTGATTGGGAAGAAGGGTGGGCTTCATCAAACCCTACTTCGGGATCCTGTTCAGAAGATCTAGAAGTTTCAAAAGGCAATTTTGAGGGGTCAAATTTTGGAGATTTCAAAATTGAAGTATGATAGCTTGATCAGCTCAGCAAGGCACATCTTTCCATCCATTCAGAAGTGTGAAATTCAAAGCTTGAATTTTTAGGGTTTCTATGACAAACCCTAATCGAGCTCCAAATCTAGTTTTAGGGGGAGATGAGGCTAAGGCCTTACATAAGAAGACTATAAGAATTCCCTGACAGGTATGAATTGAGGAGATATAGGTATGTATTGAAATCTATTCATGATTAAGTTTATAATATGCTTGTCTTCATATTATTGAGGTTAGTACATTCTTGATTAATCTTAGAATTGTCTTATCACCCTAGTAAAAGTATGAATGCATGTGAATGATAGAAGACATTCTTTGATCAAGGTTATATGATTGTACTAATGCACCTGTGGTGTTGTATGAGGATGATGTTGTCTGCTAACAAAAGATAGGTACATCAAGAAAGAAAAATCAAGTTCTATGACCATGATGACATAAAGACAAAGACTTATCCATAGTATTTAGAAGCTCTACTTACGAGGTATGTATGATTTATTTCTACTATGCTTAACTTATGAGGTATGCAGGCTACTAGCATAAGGTCTCTAAATCATTGAAGAGAATAAAGATATTGTTTGGGTATGTTAGACATAATTAAGCATGTATCTAATCCAGTTATGTTTTCCTACGTCAAGTTAGAATCCTACTTTGTACTAGGATCTTAGTATACTTGTGTATGAAATGATCATGACCATACAAAATGTTTTGATAGTATTGAGATTATACTAATGAATGTATGTTTATGTATGAGATCATGAGGATGACACTAGTGCACACTTAAGCATGCATAGTGGTACATAATGAATAGAAGTTCAAAGACATATAGAGATCAAGTGGGAGGCAACCACTCAACATAAAAAGATAAGCATTTGAATTGTTATTTGAATTACTGAATAGTCTATGATATTGCTCATAATAGTTGTATGCATATTTGTATTCCTAGAATATATCATGCTAAGTGTAAGCATTCATATAGCATTGAACAGTATACTACTAATATGCATATGATTGGTAAGTTGGATAAACATTCCATTGTTGCTTGTCTAGAATGAAACCTCTTTGCTGACATGCTGAGAGCTCTACATGCTCTTGATAGTATGATATGGTAGAGATGGAAGGCATCTAGATAGCCACTGTATGCATACAGGATATGGAAAAGTTTTGTGCCAAAGTATTGGTCAAGATAGTTGCATAACTATGTAAATCATATCTGTATGCATAATAGGTTATCATGACAACATGATTTGATGATTATGAAGTATTACTAATCATGTACTTAATTTTGATTTGTAAGAAAGATCATGAAGAATGATGAACACTGAACAAGTGATGGATGTTCAACAAGAAGACTTACAAATCAAACATACTATAGCAAGCTCATGGCTAGAAGATTCTCTTAGAAAGAGGAAGAAGATCATGATGAGATGTTTGCTCCAAGTGACTAGATAAGACCATTCTCTTAATGGTGTAATTGAAGAAGTGCGAATTAAGCTCTGTATGGGTACCCATGATCGATGAGCTTAATGATCACCATGGGTGATGTGGATCTCAACCTTTGCTACAAGGTTGAAGATGGTTTCTATATACAGATGGCATGGATGCAAGAAGGAACTCACCACAGAGTTCGAATGATCTTGAAGCTCATATCAGTAGACCCATTTGATTGGAGATGGCACAGATAGATATGCAAAAGATCACTCAATGTAGAGTGTGAATGATGTTCAGTCACAGAGGAAGAATTGATAACTTCTTGACAATATTGGGATTTACCAAAGTAAAGTTGATCCTAACCCTTACCTTAAGGTTATGGATGATAAACATGTCATCCTATTACTGTATGTGGATGATCTCTTTCTAACTAGGAATGAGAAACAGATCATGGAAAGCAAGAAGAAGCTAGCTATAGAATTTGAGATGAAAGATCTCAGATTGATGCATTACTTCCTAGGATTGGAAGTATGGCAAGGCCCAGAAGGAATCTTTCTCAACCAAGCAAAGTATGTTGTGGGAATCTTGAAAATATTTGATATGTTGGAATGCAAAGCCATGGCCACTCCCATGGATTCAAATTTGAAGCTGTTAGCTGATGACTCATCAGAGTTAGTGGATGTGACTCTGTATAGATAGAATATTGGGTCATTGATGTTTCTGACGAACACTGGACCAGATATATGATTTGTTGTGAACACCTTGACGTGTTCACCCGATAGATGAAAAGCATGTGATAAGGTACCTGAAGGGTACGATAGACTTTGGTCTATATTATTTTGGAGATCATGACTTCAGATTATATGGCTACACAGATGCTGATTGGGAAGTAAGTGTATCAGACAAGAAGAGCACATCGGGTGGATGTTATTGTCTGGGATCTGCCATGATCTCGTGGTTTAGCAGGAAGCAGTCTAGTGTGGCTCTCAGCACAGCTGAAGCGGAATATATAGCTGCTTGCTTTGCTAGTTGTGAAGTGGTATGGCTTCGGAAGTTGTTATCAGGATTGTTTGACTTAGATATGGACCTCACTGTGATCCTGTGTGACAACCAGAGTTGTATCAAGATGACAAAGAATCCAGTATTCCATAATAAGTCAAAGCACATAGAGATTTGATATTTTTATATACGGGATATGGTGCAGAAAGGAGCTATCAAGATCGAGTATATGAGCACTGATGAACAAGTTGCTGATGTGTTGACCAAACCTCTAAAGTTTGAGTATTTTTGAGACAAGCTTGGTGTAGTTCAAAAGGACCCTCCTCGAAAGGGGGAGTGATATGTTTGATAATGATATTTGGATACTGGTATCGATGATGAGATTGCCCGTGTGGATACTTGTATTGATGATGTGGATACTTGTATTGGTGTGGATACTTGTATTGATGATGTGGATACTTGTATTGATGATGTGGATACTTGTATTGGTGTGGATACTTGTATTGATGATGTGGATACTTGTATTGGTGTGGATACTTGTATCGATGATGTGGATACTTGTATTGGTGTGGATACTTGTATCGATGATGTGGATACTTGTATTGGTGTGGATACTTGTATCGATGATGTGGATATTTGTATTGGTGTGGATACTTGTATCGATGATGTGGATACTTGTATTGGTGTGGATACTTGTATTGATGATGTGGATACTCGTATTGGTGTGGATACTTGTATTGATGATTTGGATACTGTATCGATGATGAGGATACTTGTATCGATGATGAGGCTACTTGTTTTGATGATGAGGTCAGTATATGGTACCTAGTTGATATGATAGGATTACATCATCCCAGAACCACTAGTTCAAAATGTACGTGATGGGGATTGCATCATCTCGGAACCACTAGTTCAAAATTTACGTGATGGGGATTGCATCATCCCGGAACCACTAGTTCAAAATGTACGTGATGGGGATTGCATCGTCCCGGAACCATTAGTTCAAAATCTATGTGATGGGGATTGCATCATCCCGGAACCACTAGTTCAAAATGTACGTGATGGGGATTGCATCATCCCGGAACCACTAGTTCAAAATGTACGTGATGGGGATTGCATCATCCCAGAACCACTAGTTCAAAATGTACGTGATGGGGATTGCATCATCTTGAAACCACTAGTTCAAAATGTACGTGATGGGGATTGCATCATCCCAGAACCACTAGTTCAAATGTACATGATGGGGATTGCATCATCCCGGAACCACTAGTTCAAAATGTACGTGATGGGGATTGCATCATCCCGGAACCACTAGTTCAACATGTACGTCATGGGGATTGCATCATCCCAGAACCACTAGTTCAAAATGTACGTGATGGAGATTGCATCATCCCAGAACCACTAGTTCAAAATGTACGTGATGGGGATTCCATCATCTCAGAACCACTAGTTCAAAATGTACGTGATGGGGATTGCATCATCCCAGAACCACTAGTTCAAAATGTACGAGAGGGGATTGTATCGTCCCCGGACTTCGGTGCCTAAATTGATCCGCATACTTATGTCTCCGTGGTCCCTAGTGGACGAGAGGGGATTGTATCGTCCCCGGACTTCGGTCCCTGAATTGATCCATAGACAGATGTTTCCGAGAAGTGGTCCCTTGTGGACGAGAGGGGATTGTATCGTCCCCAGACTTCGGTCCCTGAATTGATCCATAGACAGATGTCTCCGAGAAGTGGTCCCTTGTGGATGAGAGGGGATTGTATTGTCCCCAGACTTCGGTCCCTGAATTGATCTGTAGAAATATGTCTTCGAAAAATGGTCCTTAGACTTTGTCTAAGTTGACGAGTGGACTGCATCGTCCCTAGACATGTTATGGTGTCTTAAATGGATCATGTGTTTTGCAGGGTATGTTGCTGATGATCGTGTGATGACGATGTTGATGATCATGTGATGACAATGTTGATGATTGTGTGATGACTATGCTGATGATCGTGTGATGACGATGCTGATGATCGTGTGATGATGATGTTGATGATCATGTGATGATGATGCTGATGATCGTGAGGATCCAGATGATGATGTTGTTGTAGCTGTTCGAGTGCTGCTGAATATGAAGACTCAGTACTGAAGATGTTAATGTTCCAGTAACTGCTTGAGTTACTGATGATGTTGAGAAAGCTTCCAATGATTTATAGATGTATCATGTATGATGTAGTTGATGACTCCTTGCTCGTGCAGATGTTGTTATAATATCCTTCTCGTTAAGGGGGAGTGTTGAAATATTGTAACTTCAAAGAATATTATATTTGTACTTTATTATTCCAGAGATGTTTCATTCCTCCGTGAAGACCTTATTGTATATCCGGAGATGTTTATTCCTCCGTCGGAATGTGGTAACTTGGGTTATTAGACTTCCCTAGTGGGGGTCAGCCTTGTATGTGTTATGTGGGTCAAAGGGTTATTAGACCACCCTAGAGGGGTTGGCCCAGTCAGTTGTAATGGGGTGTTTAACCCAGTGGTTAAGTTGGGGCCGACCTAGTTAATGTAAAAGACAAGTCGGAGATGTGTATAAATAGAGGAGGTATGTTCCTCATTTAACACACATTGCACTCACTTGTGAATAACGCATAAGTGAGAGAGAGATCTGTTGTGGAGGAGAAGGAGCTCATGGTTGTGGATTACATCTTTGTATTTGCTGGTCATCTATATTGAGGAAGATTTGCTGGGTTTTCTTCCCCATGAGGGTTTCCCAGGATAAATTTGTGTCTCTTGTGTTTATGCTGTGCTTGTTGTTTTTTTAGTGATCCTGTATATGCTATTATTGTGAAATGGAATATAATGCTAATATTTTTTGTCTTAGCATATTAAATCTTAACATGTTTGAATGGTCAGTAAATTATAATGAATGGATAAAATTTTTTGGGGGACCATGCTCATTTATTTTCTTCTGTGTAATTGAATGGAATTGAATAGAAATGAAATTGGGTATGGATGTTAAATTCAGATATGGAAATTGAGTGCCTCGTGGCCTCCATGGTCAATTGAGGTTGTTGCGTACATTATAGATTGGTATTAGAACCTGGGTTTGCAACACTGGGACTGCATGGGTCAAAATTGAGTTTTACAGGGATAATTATAGGTTGCACCGGAAGTGTATGAGGAAAATTGCGTGGGAAAGGAATTGGGAAAAATAATGTATAATCCCTCAATTGTTGAAATTTAGAGTGGTAATCAAATTACTAAATGATATTTGAATGGTTGGATGGAATTCATAGAGCAATGGTGGTAAAATTTGTGAGTTTTAGCAAAATTTGGGCAATATTACAATTTATATGCAAATTGTTTGACGAATTCGATGAAGAAATGCTCATCTTGAAATGCTCGCATTGGGTTTTTTTAGAACTAGTAGGGGAGTAGGCTATAAATGAAATTAGGAATGGAGGATTCATGTTTTCAGAATTTGCACTGCATTTTCATCAGTGTAAAATTTTTTAGTTCTATCAAGTGACAAAGATTTACCAGTAAGAAGAAAAGGCAGTGATGTACAATTTTGTTGGTTAACAGAATGAATTTTATAGCAAAAGGGAAGACCAGTTGTAATTTCCTATTGGTGTGTGTGAGGATTCCGTGGGCATCTATTGACGAAAATATGCCAACTGTGACCTACTTAAACTATATATATAAAGACACGAAGAAATTAAAATTCTGAAAAATTTGATGCGGGACCCACATTGGCCACGTGGAAAGGTATGACGTGGACCATCCACATGTAATAGGTGTGATGGGGAATAGCCACGTAGGAATCAAAATGGATGATGTGGAGCTACCACAGGGGTGGGGAATTGTGATGTGTACCCACCACATCAATCGAACGCTAAAGGCTCATTTGAGAGACTTGGAGGCGTTTATCACCTGAGTGTTAGACTGGTGAACCATGTGACTAAAGGATGAGGACCAGGGGCTTGGCGGAAGGGAGTCTATGTATCATTGGTGGAAAAGATCGGGTTGATCGATGTCTATAGTGCATAACGTACTGACAACATGCACACTTGTTAATGGGGAATGGACGAGTCATTGCAGAAAAAAATTTCTATCCATGTGTTGGTTTTTCATTGATAATGACTCCAAAAATACTTTTCAGAAACTGCCTTCCTCGATATTACCACCTCTGGTAAGGGAATACCGCTCATGTATTTCCGCCCAAGGGTATGTGGTAAAGCAATCAAGGAAAACAATGGAGGTGACTTGGAAGCATCATAGGATGACACAAGGGATAGTCCGATACATCAGCAGACACGCGTCCGCACCCTTCCAATAGCATATTATATTTGAATTTTATGAGACTTGCGTCATTTTGACGCTACTTTTGGAGGCTACAAGATTTCTAGTGAGGGACATGGCCCCATCCTGCTTAATTTTTATAGAAATTTTGATTTAGTGGGTTTTGAAGGTGCGTGGCCCGAGGATGGACGAGGGCCCGGTTGAGGCCCAAATTGTTATCATGTGGTCATGACCTAGGAACATAGATAAATCTGGAGCCTTGAATCCAAACTAAAAAATATGTGAATCTGGGAGATGAAAGAAGGCCAAAATCCACTATTTGGGCATGCAAAAGGGTAATTTTTGATAACTTGAAGGAGTCAAAAGTGGCCTTAGAAATCATAACCATATTTTTTTTTGATTTCAACATTTTTCCTACTCATCAAGCCGAAAAACTTTTCTTAGAGAATATTTTTCCAGAAATGCTTAGTTTGGGAGATAGTAGTTTTCAGAGAAAATTCCAAGTCTGGAAAAAATGCAAAATTAAAAATTGATGATTCTAGAATTTTATAAAATTGGATGGGAGTATCAGATTTAAACAATGAGAGTGTTTGAGAACTCAAAATCATATGGGATATCAATGCCCGATATAAATTTTATTCTAGTTCTTTACCGATTTTCTTCTACAGATCTCATAAATTGGTTCTTCGGAATAATTGCAGCTGCAGGAACAATGTAAATTGGGCAAAATGGATGGTTTTGGAGAGTTGTAACTTTCAATTCTGAATTCAGAAATGGAAATGAGAGTAGTCATTGGGAATATTATCATAAGGAGAATAAAGACAAAACATTATTTCATAATTAAGCAATATAGATCCTTTCAGGAAATGAGAAGAAATGGACCTGTAGGCCCTATTTGACAAAATGATGTTTTTCAAAATTTAAAAATATATGGATGTGTATATGGAATTTTTAGAGATAATTTTTTTCTAACAAATGTAAGAATATGAACACATTGCAGATACACTTTTGAATTAAACACAGTCACAAGACATGTTTTCAGAAAAATATAGAATAATAAAATGGAAGAAGGGGAGCTTCCATACAACCATGAAGAGGATGCTAGAGGTCAAGATATCCATGCGGGAAATGCATAAACATAAACAAATGGGCATAGAAAACATATAAATACACAAGAATTTGTGAAAACCATGAGAAGTCTGAGGATGGAGGTACAAAGTTATAGGGAATACAATGATAGGTTGTTGAGGGACCAATAACAACAAAATGAGTTAAACACTCAGTTGGTGCAGAGTCTGATTATGCTAGAGCGGCATATGAAAATGATCTCATCCTCAATTGAGGATGAATAAGGAAGAAAAGACTCAAGAAAGATATCACATGGGAAATTTGAACACTCTAAAAGTGTTGGTAGGAGTCATAAGAAGCACTACTCACCACACAATGTAGGAAAAAATCCATATATATCTGAGAGTTCTAGCAACAACCCAAAAATGTCTCCAGTCATACATCATAAAAGAAGGCATGAGAAAGATGAGCTGCAAGGGGAACTTAGAAAAATTAAGCCACCCCCATTTGATGGTGAGAACATGAAGGGAGAAGATGTTGAATCTTGGTTGTTGGGAATGAGGAAATATCTTCAGCTGCATAATTACTCCTCTAACATGGAATCTAGGATTTCCATTTACAACTTACAAGGAAAGGCTTCCAATTGGTGGGACCAAATGTTCCAAGCTAAGCATATCAGTGAGAAGAGGATCTCATGGAGGTAATTCAAGAAGTACTTCCAAAAAATTACTTATTAGAACATTATTATGATAAGAAGATGGAAGAGTTCTTTGAACTCAAGTTGGGAAACATGAGCATGGATGAATATGAAAAGAAGTTTCTATAACTACTTAGATATGTTGTGCTTATGAAGGAGGAGAAGGTAAAAATACAAAGGCTTCTAAGCGGGTTGCCCTCATTTTACAAGGACAAAATTCAATATGATGAACCCAAGAATTTTGAAGAAGCAACTCGTAAGGCCAATCACGTGTATGATCAGAACAAAGGAAGGGCAAATTTTTCAGAAATCCTGGAGAGATAAGATGAAGGATAAGCAAGATGAAAGGAAGAAAGGATTTAAACCATATTTCTTCAAGAACCAATGTAATTCATATCAACAAAGAAATCCAACTGAAAATGGTCCCAGGATGATATAATTTGTTGGAAAAGGAACTAGGTCGCAAGTAGAATGTTGGGGATGTTAAGGAAACCATATGTACAAATATTGTCCACAAAGGGGAGATAGAATGAGGAATGTGCACAATTTATAGGAAGCATGTACTGTATAGGGTATAGGAAGGAACATTCCTAGTATATCTACAACGTTGGACAACATACATGAAGATCATCAGTCCAACATGATTAAGGTTGAAGGTAAAATTTCCAATCAACCTATTGCTATTCTCATTGATTATGGATCAATTCATAGTTATATTGATCCTAATTTAGTTGAAAGATTTCAACTAAAGAAAAGTAAGCATGATAGAACACGGATGGTTCAGTTGGCTTCTGGAACAAAAAACAATTAATGAATTAGTAAAGGGTTGTCCATTACATATGAATGGACTAGTCACTTTTGCAGATTTGAAGATAATACCACTTGGTTCATATGATGTATTGATTGGGATGGACTAGTTAGATGCACACCATGTGATATTAGATTGTCATAACAAGTCATTTACTTTCCTTGATGGTGAAGGACAACAAAATATAGTGAAAGGAATTCCGAGGACTATTTCCATAAGAGAAATTTCATCATTGTAATTAAAAGAGGTGCTCCAGAAAAGGTTATCAACTGCATGTATCTCATGTGCAAGAATGAAAAAAGTGTAAAATCCCAATTTTAGAGGATTTTCCAATATTACAAGATTTTGTAGGTGTGTTTGAAGAAATACCATGATTTCCACCGAAAGAGATATTGATTTCTCTATTTTTTTGATGCCTAGAGCTACCACAATTTCTAAGATTCCATACAAAATGACTACACCTGATTTAAAAGAGCTACAAATGCAGCTGGAAGAATTGTTGAAGATAGGGTATATATTCCCAAGCATGTCTCCTTAGGGAGCATCAATACTATTTGTAAAGAAAAAGGATCCACTATGAGGTTGTGTATTGAATTCAGACAATTGAACAAGGTCATTGTGAGGAATAAATATCCAATTCCTAGAATTGATGACTTATTTGATCAACTTAGAGGAGAAAATATTTTCTTAAATATAGATTTGAGATAGGGTTACCATCAGGTGATAATAAAATATGAAAACATTAGCAAGACAACTTTCAGGACTGGATATGGAAATTATGAGTTTGTGGTTGTACCATTTGGGTTAACAAATGCACCAGCTACATTTATGTACTCAATGAATGGGATATTAAAAAATTACTTAGATAAGTTTGTCATTGTATTTCTGGATGAAATTCTTATTTATTCAAAATCAGAAGAAGAGCATGAGGAACACTTGAGATTGGTACTACAAGTGTTAAGGGAACATCAAATTTATGCCAAGCTAAGTAAATGTTCTTTTTATCAGATAAAAATTCACTACTTGGGACATATCATCTACGGAGAAGGAATAAAAATGGATCTAGAGAAGATATAAGCTATTATGGGATGGCCTACACCTATGAATGTGTCAAAAGTAAGACCATTCATGGGATTAGTTGGATACTACAATAGATTCATAGAATCCTTCTCCAAAGTGGCACATCTAATAACGTTATTGTAGAAGAATGGAGTCAAGTTTCAGTGGACACTAGAATGTGAAGAAAGTTTCCAGCTATTAAAGAGATTGCTCACTAGTACACAAATTCTCAAGATTGTTGATCCAAATGAAGATTTTGTTGTATGTACATATGCTTGTTAAGAAGGAATTGGTATAGTCCTTATGAAAAATGGACATGTGATTTGTTATGAATCAAGAAATATTAAATAGCATGAGAAAAAGTATGTCACACATTGTTGGAATCAATTTAATATTGAGAGTTGAGTGAATCAGTATTATCGTAGTTATCAACAATTTTAACCTTCTTTAACAGATTAGTATTAAATTAATCTTGATGATTAATTATGCATCCAATATAAACAAAATAATTCATCCATATATGCACCAAGACAAAGAACACAAAACAAAATAATTTTGATGTGGAAACCCAATCGAGAGAAAACCACACAATGCTCTTTTGTAATGAAAAGAATACATTCAAGGAAGCACCAACTTCCTGTATTTACCAACAAAAACTCGAAGGCGGCACCGACCCCCTAGTTTTACAGGAACCGACCTGAAGGAATATTCAACTCCCTATGTTTCTCCAGCACCAACTTGAAGGAGGCTACAACCCCCTTTCTCCTTTCCCCGTCCTGTCGTCCATATATTCAAGATGTAATTTTGACTTACATAACTTCTAACCCGCACACACTTCTGATCTTCTGATATTAGTTTTGTTGTGCACTGTCTTCATATGTAGACAAATTACTGTCGCTGTGCTGCATACATCACTTGAATTCTCATTCCTCTCAATTCTACACGTCTGCTGATGTATTACTTCATATACTATGTGCTTGCTGATTCTGTAGTCTATGTCAAGATATGCTCTGCCAATCTGCTACTGCGCAACTACACTCACCAAATGATATCGTGCTTTCAATTGATAGGTTGTTTCATTGAGATAATGAATTAGCAATAGATGGAACTACACACTTACTAATGTGTCCATTCTGTTTAAGTGCCATAGTCTTTTAGGTAATTTGCGACGTCCTATGCATCAAATGATTCGTCCTTTCGGTTTAATGCACTTGTTTTAGGTCATCCTCATCATGACACACTCACTGGATCCTTCTGATCCTATTTCGTTGTGCATAAGATGGACTTCTCAACTTCGCACACTTCACTTCAGTCTTCATGCATCAGCTACACATCTGCACATCACCTGATATACTCTGGTTCTATTTCTGCTCTTTTGTCTTACTTACAACATCTATGATTGCATGCGTGTTTTTATGTAATTCAATCATTCAATATTCATGAAGTTGCACATACTTCAATATTTTTTCTGTAATATCCCTACTATGGAAGTTTCTCAAATTCACCCAATTTCGATTCTAGGAATGTTGCACACAAACTATTCCAAACAACTCCAAATGTTTTCGAATTGTGGAAGGAGGGACTTGGGAGGACATAAAACACTCTATTACACCTTTTAGGCACCCAAACCTTTGTTACAAACATTCATGGTCTGCAAATTGTAAGGAGAGAATACTTGGGACAAAACTAGTCAATTGGATTGGTGGAAATCCCCCCTAGGTCAACCACTGTTTTCCCTTCCAAACGCTGTACGACATTCCCTAATATTCTATCTAAAATTTGGCTCTGTTAAAGGACATAAAGGAAAACATTTGTGTAGCATCATATCAGGTCTTAGGGTCGAATAGATCTCCCAAAGGACAATAGCTTCTAGAGTATATAATTTGGGTGGAAATGGTAGACAAGGGGGCCTTGAATTTATGCCACAAAATATAGAAACACTTTAGGGGTATGAAAAAATTATTTGGGCCATGAAATTAAATCCATATGAAGATCATAACATAGAAAAATATATCAGAAATATCTGATATTAAACAGGTACAATATCATCCCAAAATCACCATGAAAATACTATGAGGGAAATGGCTCGAATCTCAGTTTTAATTGGAAATATCACATGAAGTACTTGGTATTTAGAGTTGTGGCTCTCATGATATATATATTACAGAGTTATGTAGAAACTAATATGCCCAAAAGGTCAAAATAGAAATCCTCCATTAACTAGATGCAACAAGAAGTGCACTATCACACTTTTACATGGCATTGAGAGAAAGATAGTAGAATGAGAATATATAAGAACGAGAGAATATAAAATCAAAATCAAATGGGGGTTGAAGCTGCATCAAAAAATATCCATGAAGCTCTATTGAGAGGTATGAATGGCCTCTCCATAAACCAAATTGGATGGGAATCTTGCACCCTCGAAGTTGGTTCTAAGGCAGGGAGGATGAACATCCACCGTGCAAGGACAAGCTAAGCTCTCCAAATGTGCCAAATGTGCCAAATGAAAAATAATAAAAAATTGCTCTCCTTCTTCCTCATCATCTTTTATTAACCTCCAAAGGCTTCCATAGCTCGAATTCCCTCCAAGATCCTTCTCCACACTAGAGTTAGGGAGAGATTCCCATGAATGACACTTGTCAATCACTTTCTAGCCTTCCTCTTCCATCAATTTGAATGGGGGGAATATTGGTTTCCATAAATACCCTTGTGTTCCCTCTTTGAGGCTATTTTTATCCTTGACATGTCATACATGTCATATGTTAGCAATCATGTCTGAACTTTGTCATAAGTGTCATAGAATCTTCATCATTGTTGTCATAGAAGTTAGGGAATCTAGCTCCAAGTGTCACAATTCTTCTATGATGCCTCTTCCTCTTCCATGGGAGTTACTCTTCCACTCCAATTCTACCTTCCTAGATTCATGCCATGAATCATGCCTCTCCAAATCCCCCAAGAATGTTATACTCCACCTTGGATTCGAATGGGTGAGAGTAGGATTCCATGTAGCATGGAGAATCTTTGCTTGTGTGGGTCCCACACCACCTATGCACCCTCATGACCAAATTCCACCTTATTTTTTCATTATTATTATTATTCATTTAGTTCCTTTCATGTATATTTGTCAATATAAGGTCCATTTGGGGTCTTATATCTCTCTTATTCCAAGTCTAAATGTTTCCACCCCAACCTAGGGAACTGGTAGATTGGTGGAGATTTTTCCTTCATGATATTTATTTGGATGGGGACATTACATTTTCCTTTTGGTGTTTGTGCAATCATCACATATCTATAGCATCATTCTGCGCACCGTCAATACTTCATTCAGTTGTATGTGTGCACTTGGATCGTTGCTAGATCATGTTGTTATGTCCTCGAGCCCTTTATGCCCCAAAAATATATCTAAAACAAACACTCTAATCTCTTATGATTTATCCATCAAGCTTACTTCAAATCTCCAACTTGCATCTCTATTTATACATGTCCTACACGTATTATATGTCCACAAGTTGGTTGTAGCATCCCTTCTTCCATATTTCATGGATTGTGCTTTTGCCACATGCCATCATATGCGCTATTGATGTGTCATCGTTTGTGGGTCTTGTGCATTCATGATCCATGACTTGGTGGGACTTACACCTTAGTGGTGTAATTCTTGCGCTCTTGATGTACCATTGCTTTGAGGTATGTGCACATCCTTGAAATTCAACTTGATGAGTCTTTGAACATTTCCATATCATCCCTTGTGGGCCTTGTGCACTGCTATATCAATTCTTTTTAGAATTGTGCATACACCAAATTATACTTGGTGGGACTTGTACCCTTGCTGCATCATCACTTGCGGGTACTGCACACTGCTGTATGAATGCTTTGCAGAGCTGTGCATGAAAAGAATTCAACTGCTATGCCCTTCTTGGAACTTGTGTTCCCTTTACTAATTGGAAAAATCTTATGATTGGAAATACTTGCGCACTTTCAGGACTGTCCAGTTATAAGATTTTTGCACTCCCAATCCTTGACCAAGCAATGCTTGCGCATAACAAAATATTCTTTCAACATGCTTGTACACTTTATATTTTCTTATGCAACTCTTTGGCTGCTTGTGCACATGTACATTTTTCCAACCAATTATTTGACTGCTACCTTGAGTGAGTATGACTTGGTGGACTTGACTTCTGCACTAGTACCACATGTAGTAGGATACATTGCTTATGTTCTTCTTTGAACTGGATCTGCATGATGTTCCTTCCTTATCTGCTCCTTCATCCTAATAATGTATGATCTATCCTTAGACACACATCTTGATATTGGATGCAACTTCTAGATACACTTCTTCACACTAGCATCCATTTCCTTCACCATCTTGCGCATATACTTCTTCAAAGTGGCTTCCATATACTTCTTTAAGCTGCCATCAGAATGTTGTATCCACTTTGACATCAATTTCCATCAATGACTCAAACTGAATCAATTGACATCCTCTTTTACATTAGTTGACATCAATGACAACCAAAGTTCAATAATATCCCCCTTTGGCATTAATGTCAACACCTTATGAAGCTATTTATGATATTCTCTGAACTTTCATCTTTACTTAGTCGTAGTGCTCCCCTTGAGTTCTTTGGGATTTTGACTTCTGTGCTTTCTGCTATTAGTACGTCTTCTGCTTTCTGCAACTTCTGCGTAGACCACATGTACCTTCATATTCATTCCATTTATCCAAATGATCTACTTCACACTCTTTCACATCTAATGTATCTTCATAGTCTGTTGTATCTTCAATAGGCTTCTTTACGCTCTTTCACATCTGTTGTATCTTCACAGTCTACTATATCTTCAATAGTTAGCTTTATGCGATCCTGGTCTTGGCTAGGGAGAATGAGGGGGACAACAGTTTGACTGAATGAGTCAGCTATGTTATGGTGGAAGCAATTAAGAATAAGCAGAATGAGAAAAGCAGGATTACACTACACTAATAAACAAATACGCACAGACAATATGCAGGAATGCGAACTGATCTTCTATTACTGGAAAAGAGTCCAAGACATGATAAGATTGCTATGTTACAATATTATACATGCTTATATAGAATTTTGAGACGATTGGGTGCCTGCTCATTACGTTCAGTTACAAAGAAGAAGTTAGAATGGTTCAACGGTTCAACTGTTATAGTAAATTGGAAGACAACGAGACAATCTGTTGAAGTTTGACAGTCGCTGGTCGCATGTCGATGCTGCTTGTCTATGTTGTGAACTGTGAGGTTGTTGAACATGTCGAAGATGTGGAGTGTTTCGTAGTATGTCAAAGTCGAGACTCATCGGAGTTGTGTCAAAATCGAAACTTGTCGAAGTGTGAAGTTAGCATTCGACACAAATGCCAACTATGATGTAGATCAGACCTCCTTCCTTAAGAAATAATGGACCCCATTGTTTGCTTGCGAAGGTGAGGAAACTTGTCAGTCAATTCAGTAAGAGAGTACCACTTTCCTTGAGATGGGATTTGGCCAGCCTTGGAAACCTGAAACAAGGGAATTGTGTTTGTCCTTGTATGGCGTACTCATCGTCCCACAATGGTGTCGTAAGGAAGAGGCTCTTGAACATCTTGATGGATGTATTCGAGTTCTGCTGTCGATAAGTTGTTCTTTTCCAACAGTGGTGCATGGTATGGTCGAAGTAGATCCACATTGAATACTAGATGCAGACCTAGGCATGTAGGAATGTCGAGCTGGAAAGCGTTCTTGCCAATCTTCTGAAGAATACTGTATGGACCATATCACAAAGGCTTGAGCTTCTTAAATGGGCCAGTGAAGCGCTCCTTCTTGAGATGTAACCAGACCTTATCCCCAATTTGGAATGAATGAGGAATATAATGCTTGTCGTGTCGAGCCTTAGCTTTATCGCTTGCTCTGTGCAACATTTCCTATGCTTGCTTCTGGATGTCGCATATTTCATCTTTGAACTTGACTTCTTTATCAACTTCTCGTCATCTGTAGTCTCGGCTGTGTCGAGGAGCTGATCAAGTCGATATACGCTGAGGGATGAAATCCGTAATAGATCTCAAATGGACTCTTTCCCTTAGAGTTGTGTTGAGCTCTATTGTAGCTTTGCTGGATGTATGGAAGAATTTCATCCCACGTGCGTCGATGCTGGTGATTGTACATGTGAAGCAGTTGTACTACCAAGCGATTCACAACTTTCGTCTGTCCATCGATCTGAGGATGGAAAGCTATCGACAATGAGAGTCGTGTATCTAGCAATTTCCAGAGGGTCTTCCAAAATATGTTGATGAATCTGACATCTCGGTCGGAAATAATGGTCGTTGGTAAACCATAGTGTTTCCAAACATGTGTAAAGAAGAGTTGAGCGGTCTGCTGCATTGTCGTGGTCTTCCTACATGGTATGAGAATGGCCATCTCGAAAAATCGGTCGAATACTAATAATACTGCATCATGCTGATGTCTGGCAGCAGGATAACCCGTCAAGTAGTCCATATAAATAGATTCCCATGGTTGACTAGGAACTGGCATAGGTGTGTACAATCCCTATCGTCGATTAGGAGGTTTAGCAATGGCACAAACCATGCATGATCGAATGTACTTGTTGACGTTGGATTTAAGTGTAGGCCAAAAAAAATACTTTTGTAGAATAGAAAGTGTTTTTGCTTCTCCAAAGTGGCCTGCAGTCTTGTTGTAGTGCACGTCCCAAATGAGCTGCTGTCGATGCTCACCGGTCGGTACACAAAGCTGTCCAAGCTTGTATAGCAAGGTGTCTTTCAGGAAATAGTCGAAGTCTGAGGTCGACGAATTGTTAGTCTGTAACTTTCGGTAGATTGCTGAGAAGTCATTGTCGTACTCATACAACTGTGGCAAAGTGGTCATGTCGTATCCCTGCATAATCATCACTGTCAAAAGGAGAGTAATGGGTGGTCGACTGAGGCAATCGACGGTGGAGTTAGCTTTACCTTTCTGATACTTAATCACCAACTGGAATTTCTATAGGTAATTAATCCACTTGAGTTGTCGGTTTGTCTACAACTTTGATTGCGTCGGAGCGAATTGTAGAGGCTTGTGATCAGTGAGAATGACCATTTCCTTGCCAAGGATGTAATGCCTCCATTGCTTGAGAGCTTGCACAATGGCGTACAGTTCTTTTTCGTACGTCAAGTATCTTCTAACTGTGTCATTAAAAGTCTCAGAATGAAAAGCGACTGGGTGACCAAACTGAGTAATCACTGCACCCAAGGAATAGTCCGATGCATCCGTCTCAATCTCAAAGGGCTGATGCAAATCAGGTAACACAAGTACTGGTGCAGTATAGAGCTTGTGTTTGAGCTGTTCAAAAGCTGCTTGGTGTGTAGCTATCCATTGAAATACAATTTTCCCACTTCCCTTCATCAACTGATTCAAGGGCCAGGCTATGTGACTGAAGCCGAGTATGAATCGTCAATAGAAATTCACCAAACAAAGAAAACTTTTTAGTTCTTGAATGCTTCTAGGAATCGGCCAATATTTGAGGATCTATACTTTTTCTAGGTCAACGTGAATGCTTGCAGAGTCAATTACATACACCAAATATTTGATGCTGGTCATCGCAAAAGAACACTTGTCCATGTTTAGATAAAGCCGATGTTGTTGGAGAGTGTCGAGGACTTGTTGAAGGTGTCCGACATGTTCTTCCCATGATCACCTGAATATCAATATATCGTTGAGATAGACAATAACCCATTTGTCGATGAAAGGTTGAAGAAGGTTATCCATATGTCGCATGAAGGTCGCAGGTGCATTGGTTAAGCCAAAAGGCATGAATAACCATTCAAACAATCCTTCCTTGGTCTTGAAAGTCGTTTTCCAGAATCTGAGGGATTGATTGGAATTTGATGGTATCCCGACTTGAGGTCGAGCTTAGTAAAGAATTTAGCAACTTTCAGACAGTTGATGAGATCGTCTATCTGCGGTAGAGGGTACCGATTCTTCACTGATATTTTGTTGAGAGCTCTATAGTCGATGCACATGCTCCAAGTCCCGTATTTCTTCGGAACTAGGACGACTGAACTTCCACAAGGAGAGGAGTTGGGTCAGATATGACCTTTGTCAATTAATTCTTGGATCTGTCTACGAATCTCTTCATTTTCGAGAATGGATCTTCTGTAAACAGATGCGTTAGGAAAAGAAGAACCAGGAACAAGTTCAATGAAGTGTTTTACCTGACAATGTTGAGGTACTTTGTCTGGATCTTGAAAGAGGTTCTGGTACTCATCGAGAATATGATCGACTTGTTGCTTCTGTCGGGAGATGCATTGGTCAGTGATTCAACTCGTTGCTGCGGTATTCTTAGAATGTTGCAGCTTGATCATGATTAATGTGAACTTCTGAGCATGATCGATGAGCTTCTTTGTCTATTTGGCAGATATTAGTGCACCTGTCGATGTAGGTTGATGCTTTGGTATGCCAAACCATCAATTTCGGATTCTGACAATCACCTTCTGAGGCCGTGACTGATAACTTCCATGTCTATCCTAGAGGTAAGGTTTCCCAAACAGGGCGTCGGCTACGGAGACTCATGCCACGTCACAGAGTACTTCATCTTCAAAAGGGTTTATGAAGTAGGCGAGTTTGCATTGTCAAGTGATCCATAGTTCTTGTCCATCCTTCATCCAACCGATGTTATAAGGCTGAGGATGCAGAGTGGTCACAAGACCTAGTTTCTTCACAAGATCTTCAGAAATGAAGTTATTTTTGTTGCCATTGTACACAATCAGATGCAATTGGTTGATCTGGACCCATATCCATGTATGGAACAAGCGTTCTCATTCCTCCTCGTTGACGATAGTCGAGGCTGCTGGAGTGGTCGATGTCAAAAGGGTCGTTGCGTTTGGATCAAATTATTCCACCGTCTTGTTGAATGCATTAGAAGTCGACACTTTTGACAAAAAGGTCTTCTGATCTTTGAATTCAGATGTATCATGCCAAGATGAGTGGTGGTAATGGCACCATTTTTCGGTCGGTGGTTGTTTGCTACATTCCCTCTTGGTGAAAGGCTTCTTACCATGGTTTGGCTTTGGCGGTGTCGGCTGAGAAGATTTCGACTTGTCGAAGTTAGCTGATGCCTTCTTGTTTGGTGGTCGTCCTGATGTTGGCTTTGTCGTGAAACGTGATTTTCCTTTTTGCTTAGTTTCTAGTTTGTTGGCGTAGTGGAATGCATCCGCAAGCGTATTGATAGTCAGAAATTCCATCTCCTACTAAATGTACTAGGACAATCTGCTAACGTACTTCAGAACAAGCAATTTCTCTTCTTCTTGGACACCAAGTCTAGCCATGAGTCGATAGAACTCGTTGGTGTAACTTCATACTGATTAGTCTTTCCACTGCCTTAGTTGCTGCCACTTCTTATACTACTACTTGAGGTATTTCAGTGGGTAAAATTCCTTCCGGATGTGTTCGATGAATTTGTCCCATGTGTCGATGGGGTCTCCGCTTTTCTCCATCTTTGTCGAGAGGTTCTCCCACCAGCAGTGCATGGAGGTTGACATATTTAAGGATGCAATGGTGATCTTGTCAGCTTGTGAGAGATGATTCACGGTGTAATAGGATTCTAGTTGTTGTACCCAATTATCGACGGATTCCGCGTCAATCTTACCTTCAAGATTCAGTATGTCTAGATTCATTTGCACTTTGAAGGGGTTGATTTTATCGGAGTGAGTTCACGTCGAAAATCCTTCGGATGTCGAAGCAAATCGCGTGAGAATTTTGTTGAACTGGGTGAACATTTCAGTCCATTGTCGAGCCAGAGCTTGCTCAATAAGATGTGTTGTCTCATCGGCTTCATGTCTATTGTCTGTTTCTTCTGTCATTTCTGGAGGTAGCATCTTCTTGGATTGATGAGATTGCGAGCGATTTTGAACTAGCATAAGTCAGGTAACTTCGAGAGAAGTGTATACACAGAACTTAAGCAAGAAACTGAGTGCTCTGATTTGAGTCAGCTCTGATACCAATGATCCAGGTCATGGCCATGAAGCACGAGGGGGACAACAGTTCGACTGAATGATTCCGCTCTATTATGGCGAAAGTAATTAAGAATAAGAAGAATGAACAAAGCATGATTACACTACATCGATAAACAAATACGCACAGACAATATGCAGGAATGTGAACTGATCTTCTATTACTGGAAACAAGTCTAATTCATGATAAGATTTCTATGTTACAATATTATACATGCTTATATAGAATCCTGAGATGCTTGGGTGCCTTCCCGTTACGTTCAGTTACAAATAGGAAGTTAGAACGGTTCAACAGTTCAACCGTTACAGTCGACTGGAAGATAGAGAGACAATTTGTCGAAGTTCGACAGTCGCTGGTCGCATGTCGATGTTGCTTGTCGATGTCGCGAACTGTGAGGTTGCTGAACATGTTGAAGGTGCAGAGTGTGTCGCACTATGTTGAAGTCGAGACTCGTCGGAGTTGTGTCGAAATCGAAACCTACCGGAGTGCGAAGTTAGAATTCGACACAAATGCCAATTATGATGCGGATCAACGCTCTTTCACATCTGCTATATCAGCTTCATACTATCTCTTCAATTGTCTTCATGTTGGTTCTTCTCTGCTGATGTTCATGCATCTTCAATGTCCATTTTGTTTAGTATTCAAAGCACTAATTTCAATTGGAAATGGTTTTTTTTCCACTCAAAAAGTTCTCTTCTTTCCTAATATACAACCTTTATATTAAATATAAAGGTGTATTTTTTACATTTATATATTTGTTTCTAAATACTTTTCACTATTTGGTTTTCTATTTTCTTTCCTATTTGCTTAGGTATAGATATTATTTTTTCCATGAACTTTTTGTGAACTCTTTAAACACAAAAAGAGTGGAAAGGATAGTTTTTTTAACTCCATATCTCCTTGGAAATATTCCATATGCTATCTTGCAAAACTAGAAACATAAGGAAAACTTGATTATGTTTTGTAAATTAACCAAGATGTAATCCAAATCTTGAAATTTTTCAATTTTTCAATTTTATTTGTTCTTTGTGTTGCATTGTGTTGAAGTGTTTTGTAGTACCGAAACAATGTTATTTGAGTAAGCATATTATCCCGTGATAACAACAACCACCACCCCACAATCCTCCATAAAATTTCTAGATCGTTTTTTTCAACTCACATGGTTAAATGTTCCATAATTTTAAGTAAAATGTGTTGAGTTTAATGTTTGTTAAGTATTGATCATTGTCCTAACATTGGTGAGAATGGTGATTGCTGACCTACTAATTTTCCGATTCCTCTTAACGATGAGATTGATAACAAATATGTTGATGTGCCTTGGAATGAATATCAACTTTTAATTTTTTCAAATGCAACAATCCAAGGTGTTATTTATTCTCTTATCGAGTTTCATAGAAATGTTGAGTATAGTAACATCAATGATGATAATCCTCATAGCGGTGAGCATATTCCGATTAGTGAGGATGATAATATTTCCCATAAACACAATTCACACAATACTACGAACAAACAATTGCTTAGGATTTTAAGTAATTCACTTAATAATTCAAACCCAAATATCAAAATATCCTACATTTTATTGAAAAGAATACCACTCATGAATAAATAGGCAATCGAAAAATTGTATAAATTCATGGATGAGTTACATTTTCATCAGGCATGGAGAGTGCATGGAGGAATGTAACATTGAGTATGATGAAATTTTGGTAGCCTTCCATCATTAATATATATTATGAAGCGCTGATTTTTCATAAGAATATATATTATGAAGCGCTGATTTTTCATAGTTTAGAGGAACTATTGGCATGCCAATCCTTCCTTAGGGATCACACGGTGTGAAAATGTAGAGTGAAAAAATTAATAATATTAGTTTTCAATATGAATTTGATACCACAATTGTTGATGGAAAATGCGCTCAAGTAGTGTATAATAGAGGGCCTTATTAGGTTTTGCATTTTTTTTAAGTTCCTCCCATATTATCAAATTTATGCATTGGGACTATTTTTACAATAAACAACACTTGAAATCACAAATGGAAGAAGACATAATAGAGATATACATTATTCAATTGGTGGAGTAAACTAAAAAGAATAGCTATATTAAATATAGATATGAGTACTTTGATGTTAATAATTTTCATTTTCGGGAGCCTTTATTCAATGATTAGAGTGACATAATATTAAGTGTGTTGGAATATTTTCCAATACTTATAGGAGGGTGAATTAGTATTGAGAACTTTTATCATTTTTTTCTTTAAACATTAAACTACAACAACTTTAAACTACCATCAAATAATTAATAAAACATCATCAACAACACATAAGATCATACACAATGCACAAAAGATTTTATATGGAAACCCAAACGAGAGGAAACCATGGAAGATATCCTTTTATAATTCATTCATTACAATATTAGGCTCTCACCTAAGAGGAACACCCATTCTTGATGGAAGATCCAACATGCACAAACTCTAGATATCAACCTATTTATAGTGACCTCCAACTTACTCATTTGGTGAAGTGTAATGTCCCCTTCACCCAACCCAACCATCAAGAGGGGATGTTAACCAACTATGGGATTCTAAATTTCGCCCCATAGACAAAATTATGATTTCATAATATTTATTAGACATGTGTAGATGCATAAATAACATACACATCAAAAATAAACTCTACCCACACACATCTAGTATGCATTTTCCAGTATTATCATAATAGACGTCAAATAAAAACATTCCCCATTGAAATATAAAGGAATACTTATCTTTATCCAGTGCAGATCTAAGAAATTGGCTATTTAAGAGCGACTTTCCACCCAACCATGGGAACTCTATCCAACATATACTATTGCTTATGAGAGGTCACCCCCAAGCTACACTAGGATGCCACCAGGGTGAAGGAAACACCTACAAGATTTTCTCTCTCATCCCAAAACTCGTTTTTGTCTCTATGATTAGCCAAATGTTCAAATAGATCTCTACAACTGTATGAATTAGCCACCACATCATTATCCTCAACAATACCTACTCCACACAACACCCTTCTAGGTTTAGGCATCCCCTTCACCGATCCATGGTTCTCTTAGGTGATCCATCTTGCTAAGTAATTCTACTGTGTGCATAGAAGAAGTCCAATATGATATGTGTTGCTTTGATTGCTACTTTTACGTTAATCTGGCTGAGTTTGACCTATTCCATGCATACATACACTACTCGGTGTTAAGGATGGTCTATATATGGGAGAGGCGGAGGAGCGGATCCGAGTTTTACATTTGAAACGAAGAAAGCTGAATGTTCAATATTGAATTGAATTCCAACCATTTGTAATATGGACCATGTAATGAGTCTCTGTTCGTAGAGATCATGGGAGAGAAACGATTATACCGTGGTTGGAATCTCTCACTCGACCTTGCTCGTGGTGAACCGCATAGACTCTTTGGACTATTTCAATTTTCTTCCATTTTGACCTCATAGATTATTTGGATTATTTGAATTTCTTATATTTTGAATGAGGTAATCTAAAGACTAAAAGTCTAAGTTGAAGTATACAATGTTTATTAACAAAATGATAAACCATAAGTTATGCGTTATTAACAACTATATTAGTTATTTATGTATGAGCTATCATAATTTATATATACAAAGTTACTAGTAATTTTCTATTTTTTATAATTATTTATTTGAAATAAAATATTTTTTAATTTAATTTTGATTTTCTTATTAAGTAATTTTTTTATATTTTATTTTTTTTTAAAAATTGTAAATTATATATATATATATGTATGTTTAGAGAATAAGAAAGTCCTGGGAGATGTTTGAAAAATATTTTAAAAAATTAGATATCCTTTCATAAAAGTTAACATGATTTATTATGTGGGATTGGATTACTTTAAGGTGAATGTAAAGTTTACATCTCAAAAAATGAGATTAACAACTAAACCGAGATATTACTTGGTAAAAGTAACCTTAAAATTTCATATTTAAAGCAGTGTCACATTTTCCATACAAGGTTGCTTCTTCTTCTGGATAAGGTAGCATTGAGAAATATATTTGACATTCTAACAAAGCCTTTATTCATTAGTTGTTGATTGAAAATTTATATTTTTTTATGGAATGTTGGAGGGATGATGATCTTTAGATAAAAGGATTTTGTATGAAAGGAGTTTGTTTGTGGAGTTTTAAATAATGGTAGGTTATATGTGATATTTATATGGGTGCCCGCACGAAGCTGGTATTCAAAATAACCGCAACAACAGCGTGTGAGAGGAAAAAACAAAACGACGTGCATGTGCCTCCAAAGGCGTGCACGCATCGCTGCTTCGACAATGTCGAACGTCCACGTGGTTCAGCCCACGTGGACAAAAGGGGCGCGCACGCGCCTTTGACACGTACGCACAAAATGACGTGCACGCGTCAATGGCGTGTGCGTGCCTCTGTTTTTTTATAAAAAAAACAGAGCTCACAGGTTTGTCATTTTCAACAGACCCGTGAGCTCACTCTCCAACCTACGAGCGCACTGTGCAACCCCGCGAACGTGGCTTCGAGCAACCAAATCCTCATCAACACCAAGAAATCGCCCCTACACCATGGTGCCATCAATTTCTCCAGGTAGGTGCTCCTCAAAGCACAAATTTGTGTTTATTTTTGGTTTCTTTTTGTTTTCCATTTGAATTTGAATTTTAAAAAAAATTTACAATCCATTAAAAAACCAAGGAAATTTAATTGCAGGCCATCTACACTTAAAAAAATGTCAGACACACCTGAACCATCCGATGAAACCATTGAAACCCGACCTCTAGAAGACAATATGGGAACTGACAATGAACCGAATAAAAACCCCGAAGATCAATTACACCAAGACTTAAATCAATTGAGGGCACTAAGTAATGAATTGAATAGTACCAAGGAACCCTCTCGGGTTTCCTTGGCTTCATCACTTCAAAACATTATTGAATCAATCAATATTGCATATAGTGAGATAACAAACTTGAGTCAATACAAGGCTCGAAGGAGGGAACACTACTCCACTGGGTTGCCCAAAGAGCAGATAAAAGACCTCAACATCACCAAAGCCCAGTTGTATAGCAAGTTCATAGTTCCCTCGACGGGACAGCCTCCAGCTGTGACGAGGCCTCGAGTTTGCATGGATTGGTGCATTTACCAACCATGGAGAGATAACTGGAGAAAGAGGTGGTTCATGGTCTTTGACAGGCCCCCGTGCAACAATTTGGAGGTCCCACAGTATTTCCTTCGAAAATTGTGGGTTGAGTTTGAGCTAGGGTACCATGTCAACTATTTTGACATCACTGAGTTTCAAGGTGTCGGTATTGGCTCTGCCCAAGATTGACCTCAGGTGCACCACAACCCACTTAGAGGACCTCTTGCACCCAGGATAGAGCCAACCCCCCCCTCCTCAACCACCTGGGTTTGGTAGCGGCCTAGATGAGATTCATGACTTCGTAAGATGTGCCACAGATGACTTGATCAGACATACCAAATTTGTGGCCATGTATTCCTAGACCCAGGAGGACATCGATGAGACACAGACAGCTGCACAGTCTACGGGTGGTGGTCGGGACATGCCGAGTATAGGTGGAACTCAGGGGGGCCTTCTAGTTCTGCTGGAACAATGGCACATCATTGTTCTCACTGTGGTCATTCTTTCCATGGTGATACGTAGCAGCATGCCACAAGGAGCTTCATGGATCAGGTTTGCTATTGTTTTATTTAATGTTCAAGTATTTGTTGTATTTTATTTGATAACGTATTGTTTAATATATTTAACTTTGAATTACACATTGTTGACTTTATTTGTTTTAATGTTCAGTTATATGGGGCCGGGTCTCCATCCCCCATGTGGGAGGACGTTGGTTCCTTTGACCTCGATGGATCCATGGCGGTAGCAGAGGAGATTGTGGCACCATACACATAGGTAATTTCTTTACTTTGAATAATTAGATCCAGTTACGAGTAATTTGTGTTTAGTAATTACAAATTAATTAGCACTGAGTAATTACCATATTATCATCGTATTTTACAGTTGTGTTTATAATATTGTCTAATTTATTTGAGAGCTATAAATTTGTATAATCCCACCAAAAAAAAATGAAACCTTATAAAACATGAAAACCTAAGAAAACTATAAACATTTGTCCATGTTCACTTTAGGCCTCCTAGACCTCTCATGATTATACAAATGGGAGAGAAATTTCCAAAATCTGTCATTCTTACTTGACCAATGATGAGCCCGCAGCTGGGGTTTTGGTGATGCCCGTAGTGTCCTTCATCCTCAAACTACCATCCAATGCTTGCTTTCTCTTCCTGTGCTTGACCAATGCCATATGTGTTATTGTTGCTTTTCCATTTGTCACCATGTCATCCAAGTTATCTTTGCCATGTACTCTCCTTGTCCAAATCATCTTCAAATGACCATAGTATGGATCATTTGACTCTTGGCTCAATAGGTGTGCCAATTGCTCCAATGCCCATCACTTTGTCCACCAAATCAACCTTTATTGGCATGCCCTTATGTCACGCGTTCTTCAATCTTAAACTTTGAGAATATATTACCATGGTAATTATCACTTTCCCCCGTATTCTACTAATAGGTTCTTTTAATGGTAAAGGTGGTCAAATCACTTCTATGCTTCTACTAACTTTGTTGCATCAGTTGAGTTCACTGAGATGTTGTACTTGTCACTATCGCATCCACCGAGACCAATAGGAAAACTATTTGTTGCTATGAATTTTCACTGCATTGTGCAAAACTCTCGGGAAAAAGAGAATCATAGTGGCCAAGCTTCTAGAAATTCAAGAACCTGATGTTTCTCATGTCCTTATTACCCTAGTTTATTATCACAGTATTTTCAATTTATTCTAATACTTGAGACTGAAAGTAATCATACTACTACTCCTAGAACATGCTATTAGGAAAGGCATATAAACAACGTAAAACAACTTATCACATGTATTGTCACTAAAGTTTTTGAAAATGATGTAAGGCCCATAAGGAAGAGCAATAATCTTACAAATATAGTCTATGGGGCCTTGCTATTATCTTGATTCAAATACAACTTGGTAAAACATTTGGCATCAAGAATACTCATTTAACTCATTTCACTCAAGATTTGTTTGATTTCAATCAAGTGATATCATTCTGACAACATAGCTATTCAATCAAGAACACATAATTACTCATTCAATGCAAAAGGACATGGCACATTCAAGCTTGTAAGTAAGTTAATCATGAAAAATATTTCTCTTTTTTCCTTTTTCTAACGATCAACACTCTAAAGTGTATTAAATAACATGCACACTAACTTAATTGCTATTTAGCACCTCTTTGCAAATTTATACAATGAGATGCCATTTTATTTGATGATGTAAATGTTATGGAAATAAAGGGACTCAAGATCCTCACTCTAGGGATGCAAATACTTTTCCGCTGGGTGAATCAAGCTTGTAGGAAACTATAAATCTATAAGAAGAAATCAAAACCTAGGAAATCTTCATCAAGAACCCAAACACATTACATAGGTTTCCAATTCAAATTTGTAAATGGACATGGATTCCATTTGCCTATGAGGCACTGGACATCTCTATAGAGCCAAAGAAAAAGCTCACCTACTCATGGGAATGACTCTAGAAAAGGAAAAGCTCACCATGTCACCTTCTATGCCCTCTCACCTTATTTAATTTTAATTTCATGCCATGCCACCTTCTATCCTTTCAGAATATTGAATATCATCTAACTTGAATATAAATTAATTGCAGTCATGTTTTTTAAGTACCATCGTTGTCATTCTCATTTGCATTGTGTTTAATACTGTTAATATTGTTTTTATAAATTCAATCTAAAAATTTTAGTGTTCGCACAAGTGTCCGCGAGCTCCAATGACCAACCACCACCATCGGGGACCAGCAGTTCTCCATGTGCGCAGGTATCGTGTGTATTAAAGCATAAATTTAATTTCAAATACAAAGACTTATCCATGTATATTTATATTTTTGTATATTAAACTATGAGGTTATAAATGTGTATGCAGGTGCGAGCACCTCAGCCTGCCAGTGCCGTTATTCCTCCCTCCCCGACCTTTCGGCCACCCTATATGCCAGTTGTATCCCCTAGAATACATGCCCCATTCCCCAACCCCTTCCATCCAGCTCCCCCCCTCCTATATAGCACCATAGTTCCATCCAGCTCCCCCTTACGTATCATATCCAGCTCCACCTCCGTATCAGTTTCCCATGTTCCCACCCTCTCCCATCCGACCACGGAACACCACCCATCCATAGTTACCCATCTCTCTACCGCAACGTAAACCTCTCCCCCCCCCACATTCCCCCACCACACTCGCTTCCCCTTCTAGGGTGCCCCGATCCATACTACAGCGAGTTGGGATTTATAGCCCTAGATGTCCATCTCCACTTCGCCCACCCCAGTCCATGCCTCCTCCTGTCACCCCCCCCTTCTTCCACTGTTCCCCCCAGTGGTGTAGCCACCGTTGATGTGGCTACATCCTCCCCTTTATTGTCCACCCTAGCATCGGAGCAGGTTGTCTAGCCGATTGCTCCATCCGCTAGCCCTGAAGACCAGCCAATTTTGTTCAAGGTGAGATTGACTAGTTTATGAAAATATCATTCAATTTTAACGGAAATTACTATATGCATCTAGTTTTAGCATTGATCTGATTGTTCTAAATGTTGTAGGGTGGCATTGCTGAGAGACTTGGATCACGGAGGAGGGAGACCCCCTCACGAATTACAATCTCGCATGCGGAGAGTTATCCAAGATTTGAAAAATATTTTTATTTTTAAATTATGTTTTATACTTTTATAATTGCTAGGAAAAGTTGACATATTATTGTTGTCGTTTTAGGGCTCAAGGGGACGTGCTCAAAGACGCCGAAAGGACCCAACTTCCTCGAGCAAGAAGAAGAGGAAGATTGATTTTGGAGATGCACCTGGGAGCTCCGAGGGTGGGCAGGAGGATTGAGAGACCCTCCTATGTACAGTAGCCACGATGTGGCATTTTCGACACGAGTTTCCATATTTTGTATAGGGCACAAGTTGTCTTTTTTTTGTACGGGGCACGAGTTTCCATTATATAGACGTTGGGAACGATGTTCCATTTTTCTAAAAAGTGTACATGATTGGATCATTTTTGCATATTAATAGATGGATCTGCACTTGTGAATATGAGTTCGTCCTTCATTACATTTTTGCATACATGATTTTGTCTTCGATAAGAATGTTATGGAAAAGTTCTCACATACATATAGATGTTATTTCTAGACACCAAGTGACCTCAATATGAGTCACTTATATTTTAATGGGTCTTGCATCTTTTCCTTTCAGCAACAACATACCTAACCAAGCAAACTAAGGAGTGATATTTACATTACAAAGTGTTGTGACTTTAGGGCTACAAAAACATATATAGCATAAGCAAAATCATCTCCCACTTCCAATCATGGGCCAAAATATTCCTCAAAATCCTCTTGATGTATGAAAAGAAACCCTAGGTAAATTGTAGTTGATATAAATAAATTAGGAATGTACCCAAGCCTAAGAGCCCATCTTCCCTATAACTACACCCTTATAGACAACTCCCCCACCTTTTTACCATGAAATCTTCCAACAAGAGCATGGGAATCCATTCACACCACCTCATGCATTTTGATATCCTTTCCTAGGAATAGCCTCATAAGAGAGATTTTATGTTTTACACACTTCTTCCTCTTCATTTTGACACTACCAACATCATTTACCTGCATCCCTTTGTTGGCTTCACCTTTATCATTATCAACATGCTTTAAAGAATTGTCTCCTCCATCTCTAACCTTCAACCAACTACCATCCTTTTCCAAAACAACCCTTCAATCCTCGAGATCTATAGGATTCACCCTTGGACTTACTAGGTCCATAACCACTTCATATACAACACCTAAAATAATTTGATTATCCTAAATTAGTCCATTTTAAATAGGACCCTCACCACATATATAATGACTAGTCTTTCACGATCCACAACTCTCATCTATGGATCATAGTGTTAATTGTATGTTATTTGAATGGTTATTATTTCACAAATTTGTCTTAAGCAATTACACACAACATACCCTAAATGTTTATGGTTTATTGAATGAATGTTTACAATCATCTAATCATTTACATTCTAGAAGTTACCAAACCTGCGCAAGTGGTTTACTGATTTTATTTCCAACACATCTTTTTATATTTATATGCTCATGGATCATATGGCAAAACATTTACTCAATTAAGTTTGTGAAGATACGATTTCAGCCATCTTTATTGAATTGATTCAAATCACTCAACTTAGTTGGACCCTTAATAGATTGGGTGACACCCTTTTGCAAAGATTTTACTCTCTCCAAGAGGGTCTCATTCAATAATCACTCAGAAACTAATAACTATAACCTTGGAATTATTAGATAATATCATTTGTGGATGATTTTGGGAAATAAGCCAACAAGTTTTAATGTGAATTTTGATTCTACAACATTATGGTTCATTGTTGATTTAAGTTTTGTGAATATCTTTATTTATCCATGAATGATCTTTCATTTTAAACATGAACAAATATTTATTTCTGAAAGGTGTCTATTTGATTAATTCACTTGCAACTTTCTGAATTAAGCACTCACATGGGACTTTAACTTAATGAAAAACACATCTTAATCTTCAAACAAGTTTGAAATCCTAAGACCTTTTCTCCAACCTTGATCTAGAAGCCTCCCTTGGCCTTTAAAGTAGGCCTAAAACTTCGGAAAATCTTTGTTGAGGAGACAATGGCAATCATCTTTGGAAGTCGCACTTGTAGCATTAGAGGATTAGGACTTTGCCACTTGGGTGTGAAAACAAGATGTAACAGGATGCACTAGCATTTATGGATGAGAGAGATAGGGAGCGCATGCATGCACCATCCTCCATTAATTTCCAGTTTAGATGTTTTTCCTAAATTAGCAGTTCAGTTCTAATTCTGCATTTTTTTGTTTTATTTAGTTTTGCATGCACAGTGAGAGAGTGCAGTTCCCCAGGAACTCATAGATGAGGATTATAGTCTAAGTTAAGGGGGGCAGATCTCTAGGAGGATACATGCTTGCATGCCAAAGATAATCCTAGTACAGGTGCACTTAGTTGGCCCATTTTTCCATGCAAACAAGGCGCCCTAGAGTTAGAGTCTTGCACTCTTAGTATACCCAAACCCTAGCACTAAACCATCTTCTTCATCTTCACCATCACCATCACCATCACCATCACCATCACCATCAACGTCTTCATCGTCACCACCATCTTCATCATCATCATTATCTCTAACTCTAACCCTATTTCAATTTCCTTTTATAACTCTAGCCCTAACCCTCACCCAAAACTTAGAACTAAACCATCTTCTTCATCCTCACCATCACCATCACCATCATCATCAACCTCTTAATCATCACTAGCATCTTCATCAGCACCACCATCTTCATCATCACCACCATCTTCATCATCATCATTAACTCTAACTCTAACCCTAATTCAATTTCCTTCTAAAACTCTAGCCCTAACCCTCAACCAAACCCTAGAACTAAACCATCTTCTTCATCCTCACCATCACCATCACCATCATCATCAACGTCTTCATCATCACCACCATCTTCATCATAATCATTAACTCTAACTCTAACCCTAATTCAATTTCCTTCTATAACTCTATCCCTAACCCTCACCCAAACCTTAGCACTAAGCCATCTTCTTCATCCTCACCATCACAATCACCATCACCATCAACGTCACCATCAACATCATGTCTTCATCATCAACACCATATTCATCATCATTGTTAACTCTAACTCTAACCCTAATTCAATTTACTTCTATAACTCTAGCCCTAACCCTCACCCAAACCCTAGCACTAAACCATCTTCTTCATCCTCACCATCACCATCATCATCACCATCAGCGTCTTCATCATCACCACCATCTTCATCATCATCATTAACTCTAACTCTAACCCTAATTCAATTTCTTTCTATAACTCTAGCCCTAACCCTCACCCAAACCCTAGCACTAAGCCATCTTCTTCATCCTCACCATCACCATACCATCATCATCATCATCATCATCATCATCATCATCATGTATTCATCATTAGCACCATCTTCATCATCATTGTTAACTCTAACTCTAACCCTAATTCAAGTTCCTTCTATAACTCTAGCCCTAACCCTCACACAAACCCTAGCACTAAACCATCTTCTTCACCATCACCATCACCATCACCATCAACATCTTCATCATCACCACCATCTTCATCATCATCATTAACTCTAACTCTAACCCTAATTCAGTTTCCTTCTGTAACTCTAGCCCCAACCCTCACCCAAACCCTAGCACTAAACCATCTTCTTCATCCTCACCATCACCATCACCATCAACGTCTTCATCATCACCACCATCTTCATCATCATCATTAACTCTAACTATAAACCTAATTCAATTTCCTTATATAACTTTAGCCCTAACCCTCACCCAAACACCTTCATAATCGCCTTCTTCATCATCACCATCACCATCATCATCACCATCATAATCAACGTCTTCATCATCACCACCATATCCATCATCATCATTAACTCTAACTCTAACCCTAACTCTAACTCTAACTCTAACTCTAACTCTAACTCTAGGTTCCTCATCAACATCTCCCTCATCATCATCTTCTCCATCATCATCATCTTTATCACCATCACCATCACCATCACAATCATCATCAACGTCTTCGTCATCATCACCATCATCATCATCATACGTGCCCAATGGACGATTTTGCAGAGTTGACCCCCGTGTGCAAAAATTGCACACTCCCTCACTGAGCAAAACCCTAGTTTCCAAGATGGACATACAAGATTATAATGGGGCCACGAGACCGGAGGAGAGGGGCACCCCTGGCACTATCACAATGTCCTGAATCTAGTGGAGTCGACGGTTCGTCGATTAGAGCCACGGTTGTCATTCTATGGCTCGTTCCGTCTCGCATCCAAAAGACCTTTAGGGACATCTCCTGGATACCTGTCGGGGTCATAAAACTCCAACCGTGCAGAAAAAATTGATTTCGGGGAGTCCTATAGGTGTGTCTAGGAAGGTTCCGGCTGGGAACGCTAGCCATAAGTGATCGGCGGACGATTTTGCAGAGTTGACCCACGTGTGCAAAAATTGCACACTCCCTCATTGAGCAAAACCCTAGTTTCCAAGGTGGGCGTACAAGATGAGACCGGGGCCATGGGACCAGAGGAGAGGGGCACCCCTGACACTATCCCAGCGTCTTGAATCCAATGGAGTCGACGGTTCATTGATTAGAGCCACGGTCATCATTCTATGGATCGTTCCGTCTTGCATCCAAAAGGCCTTCAGGGACACCTGCTAGATACCTACCGAGGGCATAGACATCCAACCGTGCAGCAAAACTTGGTTCCGAGGAGTCCTGCAGGTGTGTCTAGGCAGGTTCCAGCTGGGAACGCTAGCCATAAGTGCTCGGTGGACAATCTTCCAAAGTTGACCCCCGTGTGCAAACATTACCACTCCCTCACTGAGCAAAACCCTACTTTCCAAGATGGACCTACAAGGTGACACAGGAGCCACAGCACTGGAGTAGAGGGGCACCCCTGGCACTATCCCGACATCCTGAATCCAATAAAGTTGACAGTCTGTCGATCGAAGCCACGAACGTCATTCTATGGCTCGTTCTGTCTCACATCCAAAAGGCCTTCAGGGACACTTGCTGGATACCTGTCGGGGGCATAGAAGTCCAACTGTGCAGCAAAACCTGGTTCCGGGGAATCCTGCAGGTGTGTCTAGGAAGGTTTCGGCTGGCAACACTAGCCATAAGTGCCGGGTGGAGGATCTTCCAAAGTTGACCCCTGTGTGCAAAAATTGCACACTCCCTCACTGAGCAAAACCCTAGTTTCCAAGATGGATGTACAAGATGACACCGGGGCCACCAGACCAGAGGAGAGGGGAACCCCTGGCACTATCCCGGTGTCCTGAATCTAACGGGGTCGACGGTTCATCGATCGGAACCACAGTCGTCATTCTATGGCTAGTTCTGTCTCACATCCAAAAGGCCTTCAGGACACCTGCTAAATACCTGCCGGGGGCATAGAAGTCAAACCGTGCAGCAAAACCTGGTTTTGGGGAGTCCTGCCGATGTGTCTAGGTAGGTTCCAACTGGGAATGCTAGCCATAAGTGCTCGATGGACTATCTTCCAAGTTGACCACCGTGTGCAAAAATTGCACACTCCCTTACTGAGCAAAACCCTAGTTTCCAACATGGACATACAAGATGACACTGGGGGCACGGGACTGGAGGAGAAGGGCACCCCTGGCACTATCCTGGCGTCCTGAATCCAACGGAGTTGACTGTTCATCGATCAGAGCCAGGGTCGTCATTCTATTGCTTGTTCCATCTCGCATCCAAAAGGCCTTCAGGGACACCTACTGAATACTTACTGGGGGCATAGAAGTCAAACAGTGCAGCAAATCCTAGTTTTGGGGAGTCCTGCAGGTATGTCTAGGCAGGTTCCGACTGGGAACGCTAGCCATACCTGCCCGATGGACGATTTTCCAAAGTTGACCGCCGTGTGCAAAAATTTCACACTCCCTTACTGAGGAAAACCCTAGTTTCCAAGATGGACATACAAGATGACACCGGGCCCATGAGAATGGAGGAGAGGGGGCACACCTGACACTATCCCGACATCTTGAATCCAGTGGAGTCGATGGTTCATCGATCGGAGCCACGATCATCATTCTATGGCTCGTTCCGTCTTGCATCCAAAAGGCCTTCAGGGACACTTGCTGGATACCTACAGGGGGCATAGAACTCCAACCATGCAATAAAAACGGGTTTCGAGGAGTCCTGCAGGTGTGTCTAGGGGGGTTCTGGCTGGGAACGCTAGCCGTAAGTGCCTGGCAGACAATTTTGCAAAGTTGACGCCAATGTGAAGGCCATCCAAATTTTCTCAAGGGGGCCATTTCTCATCCGGAGGCCCTAGGGCATGCGTGGCCACCGTGGATAGGTCCACAATGGCCAGGTAGACCTGTGGGAGGTGACAGAATCCAATTTCGCTCGCTGGTTTGGGTTCCGTGGCCTCGGGGAAAATCCTCTAAGTGTCCCTAAATGGCCTCAGGGTGCCTGACTATAATTCCCATAGCACCCGAACCGTGGCTCGGTTCGCGAATCCGTTGATTTTGGTGGGTCCGGGATGTCGGGTTCCATTTAGGGGACCCCCCACAGTATCCCCCGAAGACCCGGAAGTGGTGTCAACGAGCCATCTCCAGAGCTAGGGTTTTGCTCACTGAGGCTCATTTGAAATTTGCTCAAGGGGGCCATTTTTCATCCGGAGGCCCCTGGGCATGCATGGCCACCGTGGACAGGTCCAAAATGGCCATGTGGACCTGTGGGAGGCAACGAAAATCAAGTCCTCTCGCTCGTTTGGGTTTCGTGGCCCCGGGGCAAATCCTCCAAGTGTCCTGGTCGTGCCGGACTAGAATGCCCGTAGCACCCGAACTGTGGCTCGGTTCACGAATCTGTCGATTCCGGTGGGTCCAGGATGGTGGGTTTCGGCTAGGCCCCCCCCCACAGCGTGCCTCAAAGACCCAAAAGCAGTGCCAATGGGCCATCTATGGAGCTAGGGTTTTGCTTAGTGATGGCCATTTAGAGACACTTCGGGGATTTGCTCTGGGACCACGGAACCCAAACCGGCGAGCAGACTTGGATTCTGTCGGCTCCCAAAGGTGCACGTGGTGATTATGGACCTATCCACGGTGGCCACGCACACCCGGGGGCCTCCGGAAGAGAAATGCACCCCTTTAGCGAATTTGGATGGCCATCACTAAGCAAAACCCTAGCTCCGGAGATGGCCCATTGGCACAGCTTCCAGGTCTTCGAGGGACATTATGGGGGGGCCCGATGAAACTCATCATCTTGGACCCACCTGAATCGACGGATTCGCGAACCGAGCCATGGTTATGGTGCTACGGACATTATAGTCGGGCACCCCGGGGCCGTTTAGGGACTCTTGGAGAATTTGCCGCGGGGCCACGAAACCCAAACCGGTGAGCGAAATTGGATTTCGTCACCTCCCATAGGTCCATGTGGCTATTGTGGACCTTTACACAGTGGCCATGCACGCTCGGGGGCCTCCGGACGAGAAATGGCCCCCTTGAGCAAATTTGGAATGGCCCTCATTGAGCAAAACTCTTACTTTGGAGATGGCTCGTTGGCACCGCTTTTGGGTCTTCGGGGGACGCTGTGGGGGGTCCCCTAGTTGAAACCCGGCATCCAAAACCCACCGGAATCAACAGATTCATGAACTGAGCCATGGTTCGGGCTCTACAGGCATTCTTGTCGGGCACCCCGGGGCCATTCAGGGACACTTCGAGGATTTTCCTTGGGGCCACGAAATCCAAACCAGCGAGAGGACTTGGATTCCGTCACCTACCACAGGTCCACATGGCCATTGTGGACCTGTCCACGGTGGCCACACATGCCCGGGGGCCTTCGGACAAGAAATGGACCCCTTGAGCAAATTTGGAATGGCCCTCACTGAGCAAAACCCTTGCTCCAGAGATGGCTTGTTGGCACAGCTTCCGGGTCTTTGGGGAACGCTGTGGGGGGGGCCCCTAGTTGAAACCTACCATTTTGAACCCACTAGAATCGATGGATTCGCGAACTGAGCCACAGTTCGGGTGCTACAGTAATTCTAGTCGAGCACCTCGGGGTCGTTCAGGGACACTTAGAGGATTTGCCACGGGGCCACGGAACCCAAACTAGCGAGTGAAATTAGATTCTGTCACCTCCCATAGGTCCATGTGGCCATTGTGGACCTGTCCACGGTGGCCACACACTCCTGGTGGCCTCCATACAAGAAATGGCCCCCTTGAGCAAATTTGGAATGGCCCTCATTGAGCAAAACCCTATCTCCAAAGATGGCTCATTGACATCGCTTTTGGGTCTTCAGGGGACGCTGTGGGGGGTCCCCTAGCTGAAACCCGACACCCCCAGACCCACTGGAACTGACAGATTCACGAACTAATCCACTGTTTGGCTGCTATGGGCATTCTAGTCGGGCACCCCGGGGCCATTCAGGGACACCTTGGCCCATTAATTTGGCCCAATTACTCATGGATGCAGGCTAGAGAAACTTTAGAGAACCTCGCACCCTAATGATGTTGCCACCTTCATCTACTAGGGGAATATTCTTGCAAATACTGGTAAGCTCTTCGAGCCAGACTTAGTTATTTGCAGATGAATAGTGCAAAAAACGTGCAGTGGTGATAACAAGTTTACTGTCTGTTGAGTCTAATACTACATCCAGGAGCTGCTTAGCAAACTTTGAGATAGAAAGCTTTGTAATTTTAGGATACTGATTCAACCACTCATACAGTTTCTCACCTTCTCGAGGATCTAAATTTATAATTTCCTTCTGGGTAGATTTAGGAATTCTCGAGGATATAAATTTATAATTGCCTTCTGGGTAGATTTAGGCATGGAATAATATTTTGCGGCAGTTCCAAGATCCCCAGACCATTTGTTCAGCCACAATATGTGCAACTCCTTTGATGAAAGATAAATTTTGGTGTGGACGACAGCATTTGATACACTAGCAAAATCAATGTTGTTGGAAGAACTTACATATTTCAACAATGGAGTGTTTCGCAGGTGACTTGAAAATTCCCTCCAATTTTCAGCAATAAAACAAAGAAGTTCAACGTACAGATTTTTAGGCGAGCTTGTCAACCAATCAGACAACCGAATATAGGGAGATAACCACACCCAAAAAATTCAAGCTATTATAAAACTCTTGTTTATCAAGATAAGGATGGACTATGTGTGCATTACGAGGAATATGAAAGGGAAGGCACCTATAGACCCAAGTTTTCGATGATAGAGGTGAATTACCACTTACCAGAGCACAAAATGCTGAACAAAGGACTAATGGAACACAATGAAGGATTCGCTGGTTCCACTTGTTATTGAAAATGATACTTTCTCTTGACGAAACCAGTAAAAAATATGCCTGTATTATAAATGGAAATCCTGTTACAATTTTCGTCGGAAGAAAAGCATAGATACCTACAACCGCCATATTTCCTTCTGTAAGCCGCTGGCCCATCAGAAAAGCTAATGTAATATCCCATTTCCCAACATCTTTCCACGGGAAACCGCTGCCTCCACATGTAATAATCATATTGTTTTGTCAAAAATTGATCTTCTTCTGCTAACAAATGCAAAATGAAGGATTCATTGTCATTTCTACGAGAAGTTGTAAGGTTAGTTTCTCATAAAACATAGATTGTATAAATCCTATTAAGATCGATATGTTCCATCTCACGAACTTAGAGCTTATTTATCTTAGACATAAACAAAAGAGCTTCACGATGAATACTAGAGACCTATTGCTTTACAGCTTCAACCTTCTCAGGACATAGGGGTATAAAACGATCCATAGAATGATGACCGAGGCTCGGATCGATGAATCGTTGGCTCTGTTGGATTCAGGACGCCTAGATAGTGCCAAGGGTACCCCTATCCTCTGGTCCAATGCCCCCAGTGTCACCTTGTAGGTCCATATTGGAAACTAGGGTTTTTCTCAATGAGGGAGTGTACAATTTTTGCACACGGGGTCAACTTTGGAAGATCATCCACTGGGAACTTATGGCTAGCATTCCCAGCCGGAACCTGCCTAGAGACACCTGCAGGACTCCCTGAAACCAGGTTTTGCTGAACGGTTGGACTTCTATGCCCCCGGCAGGTGTCCTTGAAGGCCTTTTGGATGCGAGACAGAACAAGCCATAGAATGATGACCATGGCTCGGATCGACGAACCATCGACTCCGTTGGATTTAGGACACCAGGATAGTGCCAGGAGTTCCCCTCTCCTTTGGTCCCGTGGCCCAGGTTCCATCTTGTACGTCCATCTTGGAAAATAGGGTTTTGCTCAGTGAGGGAGTGTGCAATTTTTGCACACAGGGGTCAACTTTGGAAGATCGTCCACCGGGAACTTATGGCTAGGGTTCCTAGCCGGAACCTTCCTAGACACACCTGCAGGACTCCTCGGAACCAGGTTTTGCTGCATGGTTGGACTTCTATGCCCCCGATAGGTATCCAACAGGTGTCCCTGAAGGCCTTTTGGATGCGAGATGGAACGAGCCATAGAATAACGACCGTGGCTCCGATCGACGAAACATCGAATCCATTGGATTCAGGACGTCAGGATAGTTCTAAGGGTGCCCATCTCCTCTAGTCCCATGGCCCCAGTGCCATCTTGTACGTCCATCTTGGAAACTAGGGTTTTGCTCAGTGAGGGAGTGTGCAATTTTTGCACAAGGGGGTCAACTCTGCAAAATCGTTCGCCGGGCACGTATGATGATGATGATGATGGTAATGATGATGAAGACATTGATGATGATGGTGATGGTGATGGTGATGGTGATGGTGATGGTGATGAAGATGAAGATGATGATGATAGAGAAGATGATGATGATGGAGATGTTGATGAGGAACCTAGAGTTAGAGTTAGAGTTAGAGTTAGGGTTTGGGTGAGGGTCAGAGCTAGAGTTATAGAAGGAAATTGAATTAGGGTTAGAGTTAGAGTTAATGATGATGATGAAGACGTTGACGGTGATGGTGATGGTGATGGTGATGATGAAGAAGATAGTTTAGTGCCAGGGTTTGGGTGAGGGTTAGGGCTAGAGTTATAGAAGGAAATTGAATTAGGGTTAGAGTTAGGGTTAAAAATGATGATGAAGATGGTGATAATGATGAAGACATGATGATGATGGTGATGGTGACGATGATGGTGATGGTGATGGTGATGGCGATGATGAAGAAGATGGCTTAGTGCTAGGGTTTGGGTGAGGGTTGGGGCTAGAGTTATAGAAGGAAATTGAATTAGGGTTAGAGTTAGAGTTAATGATGATGATGAAGATGGTGGAGATGATGAAGACGTTGACGATGGTGGTGATGGTGATGGTGATGATGAAGAAGATGATGATGATGGAGAATTTGATGAGGAGCCTAGAGATGATGTTGGTGATGATGATGAAAAGTCCCTCTAAGTGGTTATCTATAGGAATAAAACATCAATCTCCAACCATAAATGAGCACGTTTTAAAATATATTAGTGGAAACCCTAGGTTGATGGCACGATGCTTGGATAAGGTTAAAAACCCAAAATCTAGCTAGATTTGGGTGAGCATTGAGCATGGGGAACAAAATCTATGAAAAAACTTGGGGATATAAGAGTTTTTTGGGTTATAAGAGCATGGGGAACCAAAACCCTAAACCAACATAATCATCATAATATAAGAGTTTTTTGGGTTGGGGATATACCTCAAGGTACCCAAAGTGTGAAAAAGGTTTGTCTGGACACAAAACTAAAGAGAGAGAAACTAAAGAGATATTTGATCGATAAGGAATTTCACAGTTCCCCAATGCTTTTCTCAAGTATAGATCTCAAAAATACCACCCTTGAAACTTTATGATAACTCCCTACCCCAAGTGGAAGACCCTTCTATCCATACATGGATTCCTAGAAGGTTTCATCTACCAAGTTAAATTTTCAAGACCATTGTAATAGATTATGTACTTCAAAAAATTTCCTAAAACCTAGGTAATTCTAATCTTGAGAACCTATCAAAACCGCTATCTTCAAATGCTACAAACATAAATAGGTATATTTAAGAAAATGCTAACTCAAATTACTCAAATTTGATCCAAATCACATCACCATTTCATTCAACATAATAGAGAAGCATGGAACAGTTCAATACATATAGGAAAAATAAAAAACATAGGCAAAGACATGTATGTATGTATGTAGCAACAAAAAATGCATGTACCAACGAAGTAACATAAAACTACACATTCCTCGATGTAGAACATAACATTCTTTGATGCAATTATTTCTCTTATGTAAAGTTGCCTGGCCTCATTCAATAAATCTATCTGGATCCTCTCTGTTGCTAATTGTCTCCATCAATCTCTCATGCTCTGAATGAGGCAGGTAGTAGCGTACCTTGGTTGAGCTCTTGCTTGACATTGTCTAAAGATGGATGTTTGTGCCAACGATCAAGTTTGTGAAGTGATACACCACTGAACCTGGTCTGTAATCCATGAATACATGCCCACTAGTCTTTCTTGACTTCCCATCTAGTGTAAGATATTCCCCCTTAACCACCATCGAGCCAGTAGGAAATTCAATTCCTTCGTCATCAATTAATGATCTGTAGAGGGTTTGCTTACCTTGGATGCACCGTTCCAACCAATAATCCGCACCCCATTCATTGTATTTCGGTGCAACAGCTACATATATGTGTCCTGGTTGTACAGGATATGAGATATGTTTGTAGTCTGTCGAAATCGCTAACTGACCCTCCTCTAACTGGTTTGTTTCAACAACTGCACATTGGTCTACTGCAAGTGACACACGATCCCATTCATCAACCTAGTCCATGCATTCGCATTCATCCCATTCGCCACTGCTACAAGGGCTGCAAAAGCATGCAAGCTTTTGCATCCATATTTCAAATAAGTGATTGTTTGAGCTTCGAATTGAATGAAATCCACATGTTCCTTGTACTGTGCCGCAACTATAGGAACACGATCGATCTATGTCAACCAATAGCCAAAAATTTCTCACCACACGTCTTGCCACTGATGATGTTTGTTGATCTCTTGCTCATTCTGACATTGTTGCAGAGCACCATTGAACTATGGATCGTGCATCTTGGATATGAGGTTCCTTGTCAAACCTCATTTCTTCCCTTCGTAGTGCGGTCTTGATCCATGCACCAGCCCCATCATGCTCTCCTTTTCCGTGCCCAGTCTCAAAATAGTTCCAGATATGCGGCACATTGATAAGTCTTATGCAAAGTACTCATCCATTGGAATACTTGGGCATTTTTGAACTAGCCTGCACAACCATCCGACCATATCCAATGCTGATCCATTTGTATATCTCTCTCCTTCAACTGATCATAGAAAATTCGAAAACAATGTTGCACATAATGCAGATCATGGGTTCTATCATCACTTATGTAAAAGTTTGTCTCCTTCAGTATTGTCCTCTTGTCATTGCTTCTCTATGGCCCATTCCTATACATAATATGTACCATGATGCTGACTTGGTCTGAATGGCAATATTGACTCTAGATTTCATTTTGTGGCTGAAGGGTGTAATTTTCTGCAAAATCCACAATTGACACTATGGTTCCAACGGGAAATGTGTCCCTACATTTTTTGTACTGCTCATCTTGCCATCTCGGTACATGCACATGTTAAACATACTGCTTGGTTTTCTCATAGAATTCTATCAAGAAGTCACCTACCGGTACCTGCTACCATGGAAATAAGGTAAATATTATAATGTGGCCTTTGGAAAAATGTATATGTCATAAATTGAACATGTAATATGAAAAATATGCAATATTCATTTGTACCTGTGACTTCACCAATGCAATCTTTTTACTTTCTCTGACATTGTCTAATTGATAGGTCATGTACTTGAAACTTTGCATCTCCACACCCATCATGCCAAATTCGTGCTCCTTGCTTTCATGAATGTAACGGTTCTAAAGAGAAAATCCACTGCACATAGAACATGTCCCATATAAACACGATTTTTCATAATATTTTTGTCCTTCGGGCCTTGGATACATGATGTTGTGGATAAAGTCTCTTGATGCATTCGGTGGTAGTATGGATTACTTGCAGCCCTGCACAATGTTGTATGCAAATAAAAAAAATATGTTTATATGTGTCATAATAATATTCATATTCTACGTGGTATCTACAACAAAAAGTGTTCCGATCAATGCATATACGAATGTACCATGGTTTGCATTTCTCAAAGGACCTTTGGCCCAGGTTCAATTGTGTGTGCTCGTTCCTGAATATTTCATAGAGTTCAGTCTATGTGGTGTCAAGGAAGTGTTTAACATGGGGCTCACGTTCAGTAGAACCTTTTCTCAGTTTTAGCACGTTTCTTTGGTTTGAGGAAGGTCTAGTATGATAAGGCCAAAACTTTTGTACTAACTCCTTAACAACATCAATTAGCTTCCTATCTGCACGAGGAAACCTACCAACAAAATCCCAACAATCGTTTGCACCCGGAGTGTCAAGATTTTCTCTTATAACAGAGTACTTTTTAATAGTTTTTCTATTTAATTTGAGTATGTGAGAAGTGTGTAATAGCAGGCGATGTTTCCTTGTGGACTTGATTACAAATGATTCTTCTAAAACACAACGAGCCGCACAAAGATCTTTTGTACGAGACATCTTCCCAATCGCATTAAATGTAGATTGGATATTTCTAACAATATGACTGTTGGCCTCTGAACTTTTAACCACCTTATTGCCCAAAATTCTCCTAACAACAGCTAAAGAACGTGACTTTAACAAACATAGCAATAATTGACATTTACGTGCATCACCTTTAGATTCAAAATATTCTTTGACAATTTTGTGCGTTTGGGCAACTTGCCTTCAAGCCCCGACATAACACTATCATCCACATGAATACGTATAGGAGTTCTTCTTCTTGCACTGGATAGTCGAGGTAGGGAGGGTGGACATGAGACATGAATACCCGAGCTTGTTTGTTGTGGTGCTTCGTCCATAGATTGTACCATAATGGGAGTGTGGTCGACATGGTTGTGGTCTTCTTGGGGAGATTGCAAATTAAGTAAGGCTTGTATGTCCATCTCTACACATGTAGCATCTCCAAAAATTCTTGTGTCATGAGGAACTTCAGAATGACTCGTTGATGGATTGTTGGTTGGAGATTGTGTTGATGTTGGAATTTGAGTTAGGTCTGTTGGATGCAACCGCTTTACCCGTGGTTCTGAACAAGAGGTTGTCGTGTCAACAACTGTTTTAGGATCAGTGGCATGATCTGGGGCAATGATAGGACTATGTCTCAATCTTTCCATTCCCAACCTGGCCTTTTCTCTTAAGTCATTGACCTTTTCAATGGGCAGATTCCTTCTATTTTTTTTTTTTTGCGTTTTGTGAGTTTCCCATCTCCAAAAGTCTCTTTAATACAACTATCAGGCCTACCCCTGCAAAAGAAACAACAAATAAGATATTAGTGCCATTATACAATGAACTTGACACATTCCAACATAGCTTACCACTTTACAAATTAACATATACAACTACAGACTATGTTGGTTTATTTGTGTTCGAATAAACAACATTATCCCTTACAATTCCAATCAATATAGATGATGGTTGGTCAAGTGTAGAGAGGAGAAACTAGTGTCTTGCCTAGCCATGAATTCATAAAAATTATGGTAGTAACAACCTACAACAGAGATGGCTAGAGATGCCTTGGGAATAGTTTGATAGTTTTTCTACATCAAATAAGGTAACCTTAATTAGTTGCATTTTTTGCATTCTCCCTTAATGTTATCAATTCTAAATTTTGCACCTAGTTTGATTGCTTTGTCTTCATAGTGGAATGGTATATCCTTCCATTTGAGGCAATGTCGTTTACCATCGTAAATTACTAGGTTATATAACACATTAAGGAGTTGAAGAAACAACAACAAACTATTTGCTTATCTATAAACCTTGAGATGATAGAATGTGATTTTGAGTTTAAAATACCCATGCTTGAATTCAACAATGCATCACAATAGAAAGAATGAATACCTTGTTTTGTGCAAAACCTTAAGGAGAATGCAAAGGTTTCTAACAAGGATCATGGTCTTGGGAAGGGTGATTAGGGGGATTATAATTTGACCTTTCAATGTGAAATATCTAGGGTGGGGAGGTGTTGGAGAGTGGGAAACTAGGGACTATACCAACAATCATCATGTTGAATAGAGCATGAAGTGGGAAAATCTTGGTTTTTGGAAAAAAATCATTATTAAAGGTGAGGATATATTGTAAGGATGGTAAATATGGATGAATATTATCATATTTGGATTGATAGAGAAAGGAAAGGTGCATATACTTACAGATATCCTCATTCCATACAACGGTATTGAATAAGAGATGAGAGAGTTGAGGTTTTGTGGATGATTTGAAGTGATATTTTTAGTTATGTTTAGTGAGTGTGTGGTTTTTTTTGCTAGCATAATATGAGGTGAAAAGAACAAAATTAACTTGGGAACTAATTACACAATGAGGAGGTTGCATACTTCATCTTTTCTAGTGTTCATATGATTTTTTTTAGATGTGAACTTGGGAAATCTTCTTGTCAAATTCATTGTTGTCTATGCATGGATATTGTTGTGGGCATATGATAAAAACAAAAGGGCATGGGCTCATCTCAAATCTTGTGAATGAAAAGACTTATTTACAATTCACCATACCTCTATAGAAATGATCTCCACTTGCAATGGAAACTGGTAGCTTGAATGAATCCACTAGATTCCAAGACCACTGAAGGTGTTTGTTAGATTCCAATGGTGATTTTGTGTCCAATAGATCAAAGAGTGTCCAAAATATCAATGAGTGTGAGTCGATAAGAAACCCATGAGAGCTTGAAACCCGCAGAAGAAGTGAAACCCGTGTTTTTGGTGGAATTCCCGGGAAACAGAGAACTCTGTTTTTTTTAACTAGTAACAGGGCCGTGCACGCATGCTTAAAAACGCGCACACGTGTTTTTCGCGTGTACACATCAGGAGCGCGCACGCGCCAAAACCTGCGCACGTGCCCCTGTATAATGTTTACACCATTTATTCCCCAACGTTTACACCATTTAATTCCAAACCTTCCTCCACTTCGAAAATATTTGCATAAATTGGACTCGGTGATGAAGTTTGAAGGGTGGGTCTTAATTTTTATTGGAAGGTCTTACTCTTTGACACATTTGATAATTTATGGTTGTCTATGCGCCTTGACCCAATTGACATTGTAAGGTGAGGATGTGTATGCCATAATAATCCTTATTTATGACTATGCGATGAGGATTTAAATGGAAGAGGATGTAAAGACATGTTATTTTTATACGTATTTTGATGGCGAGTCTCAAAGAGAAACATTGTGATAAACCACAATTCCTGAGCCAAAATTTGTTTTTTTTTTTAATTTTATTAATAAGCATTGTGGTACTTTGGTCCAAATTTTTTTTCTAACTCATTGTTTCTCCATATTGTGTGCCTACTTCCACCTCTCTATATCAATGCATAAAATCAACCTCTCCTTGGTTTGTGGTTAGAGTTTCCATGAGTCTGTGACATTCATGCAATAAATGAAGTCTTGTAGAGGAGGATTCATCAAAGAGGCAATTTGAATTTCATTTTGACAAAACACATATTTTGTAAATATCAAATTCCATTAATGCATCCTCATCCTACCATGCAAGACTGTGGATATGTTGAAAAGCATTCAACATCATCGAAGAATGAAAACAGGTTCCTCCAGATCTTATTGAAGCATATTGAGCTCAATTGAATTCCACTTGGGCCTTAATTGAAAATTCTAGACCTCACGCATCATCAATAACTTATAGAATCCATGACACTATCCCTCTACAAGGAGCCTCCTCCTCCTCCTCCTCCTCCTTCTCCTCCTCCTCATCATCATAATCATCTTCGTCATCGTCAACATCATCATCATCCTTGTCATCATCATCATCCTCGTCATCATCATCATCATCATCATCTCCATCATCACCATCATCGTTATCACCCACTTCCTCATCATCATCCTCATCCTCCTCCTCCTCCTCCTCATCATCTTAGTCATCATCTTCATCATCATCTTCATCATCAACATCGTCATCATCGGCATCATCATCATCCATCATCTTCTTCATCATCTTCATCATCATCATCATCTTCTTCATCATCATCATTGATAATGATGATGATGACGAAGATGATGATGATGATGATGATGATGATGATGATGATGAAGATAATGGATGATGATGAAGATGAGTACGAAGATGAAGATGATGATTCTAATGATGACGAATATGATCATCACCATCATCCTCATCCTCATCCTCCTCCTCCTCCTCCTCATCATAATCATCTTCATCATCCTCCTCCTCCTCCTCCTCCTCCTCGTCATCGTCATCATCCACATCATCATCATCATCTCCATCATCATCATCATCATCATTATCACCCACTTCCTCGTCATCATCCCCATCCTCATCATCATCACCATCATACTCTTGGCCATCATCTTCATCATCAACATCATCATCATCATCATCAGCGTCATCATCATCATCTTCATGATCAACATCATCATTAGTGTCATCATCATCATCAACGTCATCATCGTCATCTTCATCGTCATCCATAATCTTCGTCATCATCATCATCATCATCTTCATCATCATCATTATCAATGATGACATCATCATCATCATCTTCGTCATCATCATCATTATCAATGATGATGATGATGAAGACGATGGATGATGATGCAGATGAGTACGAAGATGAAGATGATGATGATGCTGATGATGAATATGATGATCATCCTCGTCCTCATCCTCATCCCCATCATCATCATCGTCATCATAATCATCATCATCATCTTGGTCATCATCTTCATCATCAACATCATCATCATCATCATCATCATCATCATCTCCATCATCATCATGGTCGTCATTACCTTGTTCCTCATCATCATCAACATCATCATCATTGTCATCATCATTATCATCATCATCATCTTCTTCGTCATCATCATCATTTTTAATCATCATCATCGTCGTCAACATCATCATCATCTTCTTCATCATCATCATTGATAATGATGATGATGACAAAGATGATGATGATGATGATGATGATGATGAAGATGAGTACGAAGATGAGGATGATGATGTTGATGATGACAAATATGATCATCATCATCATCCTCATCATAATCATCTTCATGATCGTCAGCATCATCATCATCATCCATCATCATCATCACCATCATCTCCATCATCATCATCGTCACCATCATCTCTATCATCATCATCATCGTTATCACCCACTTCCTCGTCATCATCGCCATCCTCATCATCATCATCATCATCATCATCATCTTGGCTATCATATTCATCATCAACATCATCATCATCATCATCATCATCATCATCATCATCAATGTCATCATCTTCATCTTCATCATCATCCATCATCATCATCATCATCATCATCATCATCATCATCATCATCGTCATCATCATCATTATCAATGATGATGATGATGAAGATGATGGATTATGATGCAGATGAGTACGAAGATGAAGATGATGATGCTAATGATGATGAATATGATCATCATCGTCGTTATCACCCAATTCCTCCTCCTCCTCATCATCCTCATCCTCATGCCCATCATCATCATTATCATCATCATCATCATCTTGGTCATCATCTTCATCATCAACATCATCATCATCGTGATCATCATCATCATCATCATCATTTTCATCATCATCATCGTCGTCATCACCCAGTTCCTCATCATCATCATTATCAACATCATCAACATCATCATTATCATCATCATCATCATCATCATCATCATCTTCTTCTTCTTTGTCATCATCATCATTTTCAATCGTCATCATCATCGTCAACATCATCATCAACATCTTGGTCATTATCATCTTCTTCATCATCATCATTGATAATGATGATGATGACGAAGATGATGATGATGAAGATGATGGATGATGATGGAGATGAGTACAAAGATGAAGATGATGATGCTGATGATGATGGAGATGAGTACAAAGATGAAGATGATGATGCTGATGATGAGGAATATGATCATCATCATCATCCTCCTCCTCCTCCTCCTCCTCCTCCTCATCATCATCATAATCATCTTTGTCATCATCAGCATCATCATCCACATCCTCATTCTCATCATCAACATCATCATCATCATCCCCATCATCATCATCCTCATCATCAACATCATCGTCATCATCCCCATCATCCTCCTCCTTATCATCATCATATAAATTTAATTTAATTCAATTTAAAACATGATTAATATTTAAAAAATATATAATTTATAAAATTATTTAATCACTATGACAAATTTCAAACTTGATTAAAAACAACGCGCATGCACCATTTTGCGTGTACGTGCCATTGTGTGCATACATGCTTTTTAAATACACATGCACGCGCCAGTTTAGTTTTTAAATTTTGGCAGGTAATTTGTTTCCCACCAACGTGGTGGATGACTTGGCTGCTATGGTTTTAGGTTCGGGTTGCCAAAATACATATAATAATATAAAAAAATACATCTTATTCTATAACTTCTTCTATTTCGAGCATGGTTCTACGTATGCTACACTTGTCCACTGCTAATGAAATTGCACACACTTGTAGAACTATGTGTGCAGATTCCGAATATGTAATTTTTTATTAAAACTATTATTTGTTCCTATTTTTTAGTTAATTTCAATTGCACTAACATCAATCTTACACAAAAAGTAGGTTCTTTCTTCTGTTTATAACTTTTTATTGGCTCACCTATTTTGAAAACGGAAAAGAACCCGCACAAGTACACACAAAAACATACATCCTAAAAAAAAAAATGTTGATTGATTATGTTAAGACCATGATATCAAGGGCTAACGCTCGGACTAGTCATTTTAGGGATGGGTTGACTTCCTTAATTAAAAAAAATTAAAATTAACATAAATAAATATGGAAAAATAACATCACACTAGAATGACCTGTTATCTACAATTGTATATAATTTTTTTAACAAAAATCCACCATTTGAATACCGAACCAAGGGGCTAACGCAAACATATTCATTATGTTTTCTTAAAAAATAACATACCAACTTTAGGAGAACCCCATTTTTTGGGAGTTATACTTAATTTCCATAAATAATATTTATATATTCTGGAAGGTAATCTGATTGTCTACATTTGATCTTCTTGTGCCATATTTCAAAAAGTTGTGTAGGTAGCTCTAATATTGCTTTTTGACATTCATATTTCTGTTTTTCCAGAAGTCCATTGCGAGTAACGCGTCATAAGTGGCCAGCATTAGCTTGCACCAGCCCATATGTGAGATGGAAGTATTTTGGTTTTGATAGTGAAGAAACTATTTTTGTATTATTTTGGTTTTGATATTAATGATTTCAAGGTTGTTTGTTCTTTTGAAAAATAAGTACAAATATGTTTTTGAAAAATAGGTTAATTCTTTGATTTCATTCTTTGAATTACGGAAGGAAGAGGTATATCTCCACTTATTACCTAAATAATTTATGTTGATCAAAGAAAAGTTATTATTGTTTTAATTTCTTTCACAAATAAGGTATAAATACTGCTGTACATATCATCCACTATTTTAGTTTATTTGAAGATGAGGATATAAATACCATATTACATACATTTAGTGTCTTTTTTTTATTCTTTATTGTAAATATTTAAATATAATAAGTATTTTGAAAAATAATAAGTAGTAAAACATGAATAATTGATCACAAAACAAACTATATTGATATTTATTTACAATTATAAATTTTAAATGGAAAACTGCACTAACACTTAACTATGAGGTCAACAAGATTATGTGTAACAAAACAATGTCAAGCAATAGAAAGCACCACATATACAACTTCAATTATTTTTCTTCTATTTATTTGGTAGCAATAAGTTATACTTATGGATGTGGGTAGGAATGGCATACCCTTCATAGCATTAGGAAATGCTAGCGGAGGGTAGAGAATATGTTTTCTACATATTGTAAATTTCTTAGACTCTAATTATAAATATTGAGTGTAAATTTTTTAGACTCTAATTATAAATATTGAGTGTGTGTGAGGAAAAAAAATGAACCTTTGTTTATGGAAAATTGTATGCATGGTTTATTTGTAAGAATATGGATGAACTTTTAGATTCTAATTATAAATATTGAGTATGTGTGAGGAAAAAAAATGAACCTTTGTTTATGGAAAATTGTTTGCATGGTTTATTTGTAAAGATATGGATGAACGTGTATCAATTACAACAATTCCAATTTTATACCTTAAATATAATGTATGAAAGTCATGTTTATATAATATCTAATTATTAGACTCTCAAATATCCATTTTAGAATATTTATAGACTTATATGTTAGTTAAGATCAACTTGGAAAGGAAGGGACCATGTAATGAGTCTCCATTCATAGAGATCACGAGAGAGAAGCGATTATACCGTCGTTGGAATCTCTCACTCGATGTTGCTCGTGGTGAACCACATAGACTATTTGAATTTTCTTCCACTTTGAATTTTGAATTAGGTTATCTAGCTCATGGTGAACCGCATAGACTTTTTGGACTATTTCAATTTTCTTCCATTTTGACCTCATACATTATTTGGATTATTTCAATTTTCTTATATTTTGAATTTTGAATTTTGAATTAAGTAATTTAGAAGTAGAGTTGAAGTATATAATGTTTACTAACAATCGATAAATCATAGGTTAAATGTTATTAATAAGTATAAGAGTTATTTATACATAAGTTACCAAATATTTATATATACATAACTACTACTTATTTTATTTTATTTTTTATAATTACTTATTTAAAATAAAATATTTTTTAATTTAATTTTGATTTCCTTATTAAGTAATTACTTTATACTTTATTTTTATTTGTGAATTATATATATATATACGCTTAGAGATTAGGAAATATTTAAAAAAATTAGATATCCTTTCAAACAATTTAACATGATTTATTATAAGGGATTGGATTTCTTTAAGGTGAATTTAAAGTTTACATCTCAAAAAATGACATTAACAACTAAACCGAGATATTACTTGGTAAAAGTAACCTTAAAATTTCATATTTAAAGTAGTGTCCCATTTTCCATACAAGGTTGCTTCTTCTTTTGGATAAGGTAGCATTGAGAGATAGATTTGACATTCTAACAAAGCCTCTATTCAATTGTTGATTGAAAATTTATATTTTTTATGGAATGTCGGAGGGATAATGATCTTTAGATGAAAGGAGTTTGTTTGTGGAGTTCCAAATAATAGGAGGCTATATGTGACATCCATATGTGAGATGGAATGATTTTGGTTTT